>JAASFI010000362.1:0-31887 GCA_023333705.1 Globisporangium viniferum
CCACGGGATAAATCGGGGGGTCGTTTGGATTCGCTCGGGCGATCCAGCGCGCAAGCTCAGGGATGCTCGGTCTTGTTGGTTGCAGGCACGCTGGGCGGTCATCTGGTCGGTTATCTGATCTGGTCATTCAAGAACTGACGACCCTTGAACAAAAACCACTCAGATCGGACTAGGAAACTTACTTTAGTCCCTCGGCAAAGTACGATCGCTCTCGACAAAGTACGGTGACTTCGGACATCTTGGTTTTTGCATCGGAGGCGACCACGCTCCTGTCGCTTTTTCCAAATCGAGGGGCGACAGGGAGGTGGTCGCCTTCGATACAAAAACCAAGTTAGCGATGCCACGTACTTTGGCGAGGGACTAGAGTAAACTCGTGATTTTACAGAAAACTTAAACAGCCAGGTTGCTGTGCAGATATTTGCAGCTTTGCAGTAAATCCAACTGGGCCGATATTGTGAAGTTTACCCTCCACTTCCATCTTGTCAACGTGGCCAAACGCATCATTCCCCGCATCTTGAACCCGAGCCAAAAAGGAAAACAAACGAGCAAGAAGCGCACTCGTGATCATGTCGACGGCGGCGATGCAGTCGCTCCAAGAGAAGCAGAAAGGTGCGAGTGTGTGTTATATATAAGGCAACACCTGCCCTAGAAGACGTAATACGCCTACACGCGTGGGCCGTACGCGGCCACTTTATTCACTCATCCTGCGCGGCTCGCACGTGCTCACGTGTTGCTTGTCTTCTTTTCTTTTCTTTTTTCCACACAGAGAATCTGCTGCGCATGCTGGACTTCAACGCGGAGAGCAGCGGCTTCCACGACGCAGGACAGGACTCCGCGTAAGTAGATGATGGCGCTACTGCGTGTGATAGCGTGGCTTTGTGTGCTCTTGATACCGCATGCTAATGCTGCTGCTGCTGTTTGTAATCGTGCTTGTATGTAATTTACGATAGAGACCACTGGGGGGAGCAGTGGAAAGTGTTGGTGTACGACAAGTTCTGCCGCGACATCATCTCGCCGATCCTCAAGCTGCACGAGCTGCGCCGCAAGGGCGTGACGCTGCACATGCTCATCGACGCCGAGCGCGACGCGATCCCGGACGTGCCTGCGATCTACTTTGTCGAGCCCACGGCCGAGAACATCCACCGCATTGTCTCGGACTGCTCCAAGGAGCTCTACAGCGCGGTGCACCTGAACTTCGCGTACCCGCTGAGCCGCGAGTCGCTCGAGCTGCTCGCAAGGCTCTCGGTGGAAGCCGGCTGCACGAGCATGGTGAGTCCAGTCCGTCAATCCAGCTCTGGGTATTGATTGGACCGTAATGCTAACTGTCCATTGTGTATTGTTGATTTTTTGCCAGATCTCGAAAGTGTACGACCAGTACACAAACTTTGTGTCGCTGGAGCCGAGTCTCTTCTCGCTCAACCTCCCGAGCAGCTACCGCGCGTACAACGACCCGCACGTGCAGGACACGCAGATCGAGCAGACCATGAGCGGCATCGTGCAGGGGCTCTTCTCGGTGCTGGTGACGTCCGGCACGGTGCCTGTGATCCGGTGCCCGAACAACGACGGACCGTCGCGCATGGTCGCCGAGCAACTGAGCAACACGATCCGCGACCATTTGGTGTGTGTATGCGCAGTGACGGGCAGAATGTGCTCATGGGTTGATGCTTACTCATTGTCGCTGTATTCTCCTTTGTCTGTAGACTGCGCGGAACGGTGTGTTTAGCGAAGGCAGCTCGAACTTCCAGGTATGTATGCAATGCGGATCTGTTTATTGCTCTGTCATCCATTTCCCAGTGCTAAACATCTTGTATCTCTACTCTCACTCTCTCACTCTAATAGCGTCCGGTACTGATCATCATGGACCGCAACGAAGACCTCGCGTCGAGTCTGCACCACCCGTCTACATACCAAGCGCTGGTCGACGACATGCTCAAGATCCAGATGAACCGCGCGAAAGTGACGGTCAAGACCTCTGGTGGTGGCGGCGAAGGTGCTGCTGGACCAAACGGCAGCCGCACAGTCGAGAAAACGTACGATCTGGACGTCACGAGCGACAAGTTCTTTGAGACCCACGCCGGCAGTCTGTTCCTAGACGCGATTAACGCGAACGAAGAAGAGATGAAGCTCGTGACGCGAAAAGAAGAGCAGATCCGTGCGCGGGTAAGCCATTGTTTGTTGGTCTATCGTGCGCTAGTATTGATTGGTCCTCCTGCATGGCTCTAATCTTTTCTATCTTGCTTTGTTGCATTGCTAGACTGGCGGCAACGATGCGCTGCTGAACGGCACGAAGGACTTGGTCGCTGCCGTGGACACGCTGCCGATGCTGGTGGAAAAGAAGAAGATGCTGGAGATCCACACCAACATCTTCCACGCAACGTTCGAGAGCGTGACTGCGCGCCACGTGCCGTCGTTCTCAATGCTGGAACAGAAGCTCATCGATGGCTCACATGCGGACAAGACCGAGCTGCTGCAGCTTCTCTCGAGCGCCGAGACTGGCTCGCTCGCGGACAAGATGCGTCTCTTGATGATCTACTACCTCACAAGCGGCGCTTCGGGCTCGGAGATCGCTGAATTTGAAAGCGCGTACCAGCAGTACGCTGCCTCAGCAGCTTCGTCCGAGCAGATCGGTACCGGTGGTGGACCTGATGCTTTCGCATACGCGTGGAAGTTCATCAAGAAGCACACGGCGTTCCAGAAGCACGCGAGTGTCGGCGGATCGCTGAACTCGGAGACCACGCCGCCAGCGAGCTCCGCGGCTGCAGGTGTGAACAAGTTTAAGGGACTGGCGCAGGGGTTTCTGGCGCAGGCGGCGGCGAGCGTCAAGAACTTCTTGCCGGAAAACAAGAAACTGCACATCACGCGCGTCGCGGACGCGATCTGCGACCTGCGTCCAGGCACAGAAGACGAGACGTTCCTGTACTTGGATCCTAAGGTGTGTTGGGTATTTGTAAGCAACTGTTATCTGCATCTATGTGGTGTGCTAACACTGTGTTTGGTTTCTGTGTCTTGCTTTGCTGCAATGTGCAGATCAAGAGCCACGGTGAGGTGCCGCGACAGCGCACGCCGTTCCGCGACGTGATGATATTTATGATCGGCGGCGGCAACTACAACGAATACCAGAACCTCATGGCGTACGCCAAGGGGCAGCAGCCGCCGCGATCGGTCTGGTACGGCTGTACCGAGCTCTTGAGCCCCGAGGAGTTCCTGCAGCAGCTCAACTCGATCAGCATTTAGAGAGAACAAGTGCCATTTTCACGAAGACAACAGCAACCGAAAGAGAGCCATTTTGTGAGTACATTTGAATATTCACTATCAAAGATATGCATGATCAGCTTCTTGTTGCCCAGTTCAGGAAGAGCTCTTTGAAGCTCGCTCATCCTCTTGCTTCGTCGTGTGGAATCTCGTCCACTAGACGCAATCGTTGCCGCTGATGTCCAAACAGGAGAAGTCGTGGGTCGACTTGACCACCTTGGCTTTGTATGCCACGCTCTTGCCGCGCGTCCACGAGTATGAGTTGTCCCACGAGAGCACCACCGTGCCTTCCTCGGTGGCCGTGAACGAGCCCGCGACCGTCTCGCCGTTCGCAACGCGCGCCATCGGGATTTTCTCGGTCTCCTCGGCGCCGCCCATGCCCTGCGTGCGGAACTTGACGCCAAACTCCACGTCGTGCGCCTTCACCTCGTACTCCCAGCAGATGGTATCGTTCACACTCATGCGGAATGGCAGCTGCAGGTTCCCGCCAGCCTTGATGTCTGCTTGCGTAGCGCCGTCTTCACAAAGCAGCACGTAGCTGTTTCGACCGAGGAACCCTGTCTGCGGGATCGCGTGCGTCGACGAGTCCTTGCCTCCGAGCAGCTTCGGAAGCTTGTCTCGTCCGCCGACGAGCTCCACGAGGTGCGCGTACGAGTCGCCGCTCATGTGGATCTTGCTCAGCTGGGTTTCCTGAAGCAGCGTGGTCGTGATCGTGTTCCAGATTTTGTGGAAGATCCACGGCGTGCGCAGGATGATCGTCTCGCGTGTGGTCTCGGGGTAGCACCTGGTTGCGATCACGGTGATGCTCTGCAGACGCTTGAGCAGGCGCGGGTTGAAGCGCGAGATCGAGAAGCCCGTGAGGTCGCGCACGAAAATGGTCTGCACGAGCTTCTCGTTCGTGCGGCTGAGCTGGTCGAGCTTCATCGCGCGATACTCCATCTCGTAGAGGAAGAACGTCAGCCACTCATCGTCTGTCACTTCTTCCACGAGACCGCGGAAGTCAGCGTAGCCAGACATCTCAAAGTAAAACACGTGGCTCTGCGTGGCGTCCATGAGGTCGTACGCGTGCAAGAAGGGCAAGTGCGGGCTGCAAACGCGACAATTTTGGGTCAGTATAGTCTTGCTCTTCGTTTGAAGTAGGTCATTCAGCATCGTACGAAACTCACATGATCTTCTGAAAGTGCGGAAACTCGTCGGGGCACATGTTCTTCTCCAAGATCTCCGCGCGGATCTCGTCCAATTTGTGTTTCTTGCGCAGCTCGAGCATCTCGCGGAACTTGGTTGCAGCGACAGCCACATTCATCTTGTGCCCACGCAGGAAGCGCAGCAAGCGCACATCACCGACCAGTTCTTGGAACTTGGCGTGAGGTTCCGCCTTCAGATCGTCCTCGAGACTCATGCGGAGCGCTAACATGGTAGGTAGAAAAAAACACCAAGAGCAAACCCAAGTCAGTCATAAAAATCCATCTACTCCCACCGAGCATACAAGCAAACATGACAAAGACGCACCTCGGAGGTTATCTTTCTCCTGCTCGGGGCTCTCAGAAGAGATGAAGCAGCGCCACTCGGTGTACTCGTCCACCAAGACCTTTGACGCTGGCGACTGCACAACCGGGATTTCACTAAAGTCGCCAGCGTCGTCACTGCTCGTGTTGGAGAAATACACTGGCGGCGAGGTGATGGCGCTGGTAGGACTGCTGCTGCCGCTGCTCTTGCGGCGCGACGCCATGTGCTCGAAGTGCTCCTGCGATGAGAGTCGTCGGATGCGCTCCTTCTCCATCTCCTACGTCCACACATGGAGAAGACAGCACGCGTGGTTAAACACAGGGATACTCCTCAAGGTTGAAAGTGTGCAACGAAGCGCACCTGCACAGCGAGTTCTTGCTGGTTCACGCGCTCCTGCTCCTCGCTTGCCTCACTCGCTTCCAACTCCACCATGCGACGCAGACGCTCCTTTTCCGCAGCCTCGATCGCCTCACTCTTGCTGCGCTCACGAAGCAGCTGCTCCTGCACCTTCGCGATCTCGTACTCGTGCACTCGGCGCTCCTGTTCTTCATCCTGCGCAGTCTTGGAGAGCTCGATGTTGATCTGCCGCACAATCGCCACCTCGTCCTATCACACAGTCAACACTCAGTACTTTTCACTGTAACCATGTCAGCCATTCTCGCCTCCAGCAACTTACCTCGCGGTCCTTCTCCTCCTCAACGCGGCGCTGCTGCTCAGCGTCAGCTAGCTCCTTCGCTCTAGCATTACAGCAACCAAGAGCAGTGTCACGTCAGGGTTCTACCGACACACCGAAATGTACTCATGCTGCTATCAGTTCTACACACTTTTGCTGGTTCGCCTCTCGCTCGCGCTCGCACGCCGCGACGTCCTGCTGCGTCTCTTCAGCCGCCTGTGCTTCTCCTTGCTCTTCACCAGTTCCTTCGTCCTTGCGGAAGAGGAAAGAACTCGCGCTCTCGCGGCGGCCCGGGTACTTCCCCATCGCCGCCGAGTCCGCCCCCGCCAGTGGCTCCAGTGGCTCGGTCTCCCACTGCTCGCTTTCCGCGTCCATCGTGTCGTCGTCCATGCTGAGCGCGTCCAGCGCCTGAGCGGCCTCGTCGTCAAGCTCCATGATCAGTATTGTTGCTGTTTGCGACTTGCTTTACAACTGTGAGAATGAATGAGAATGCGGAAAAGAGTGGAGGTTGAAGAAGCTTTTTGTATGAAAGTTTGTATGGGTTTGTTTGGAAGTTTCTCTTTTTTACGATCTTGAAGAGCCGCTTTTAACGACGACGACTTACAGTAGACCCTCTCATAGCGAATACGACAGAAAACCAAAGATGCGGGACGGGCTGTGTACGCTTTATTATGAAGGGTGCCACCCAACATGGCTACATTCATTCTGCAGCGAGAGTGTAGCCATGTCTGGTACATTGCGCACCATCCATTCTTAGCTGGAGAAATACACGGAGGGGGACGTGGTGGGGCTTCTCGGACTGCCGACGCTGCTGCTCTTGCGACGCGACGCCATGTGCTCAAAGTGCTCCTGCGATGACAGGCGCCGGATACGCTCCTTCTCCATCACCTGAACACGCATTGGAATCCAAGATGAGTATGATTTGACAGGTCATAATGAGGAGTCGTTTGCGCAAACGCACCTGCACAGCGAGCTTTTGCTGTTTTGCGCGCTCCTCTTTCTCAACCGCTTCACTTGTTTCCAGCTCCGCCATGCGACGCAGACGCTCCTGCTCCGCGGCCTCCGTTGCGTCGCTCTTGCTGCGCTCACGGAGTAACTGCTCTTGCACTTTCACGATCTCGTACTCGCGCACGCGTCGCTCCTGTTCTTCGTCCTGCGCAGTCTTGGAGAGCTCGATGTTGATCTGCCGCACAATCGCCAGCTCATCCTAATAGAAAGAGAGAAATACCATCAGTGCAACGAACAGCACGGTAGCTCAGTAGGAAGACGCAGCTGCTCAATGCATGTAGAACTGTACCTCACGGTCCTTGGCTTCATCGACGCGGCGCTGTTGCTCGGCGTCCGCCAGCTCCTTCGCTCTATGACGGTACCACAATTGCCAACATCAACAAGGGTCACGTCAGAGTTCTACAGGCGCACTGAAAATACATTCATACATTTGCTATTGGTAGCATGCTTCACACGTTTGCAGGTTCGCCAGGCGTTCACGCTCGCGCGTCACGATGTCCTGCGCGGTCTCTTCTACCGCTCGCTGTCCTTCTCCTTGGGAGCCACTGATCTCCATGTCTGCTTGCTGCTGCTGCTGCTGCTCTGTGTAACGTGGTGCTCGTTTGCAAGTGGAGGAGAAGCAAGAATGGATGAAGGAAGGCGGCTCTTGTGTATGCAAGTTTGTATGGAATCGGTGGGTTTCTCTTTTGTTTTTGCGATCCTGAAGAGCCGCCTGCTCCGACGTGCTGACTTCAGTGGAACCTCTCCTAGCGAATAAATAATTTGATTCATGTACAGTACAGGTTTTGTACTGATTATGTACGCTTTGATAACAACACATGGCTACATTCTGGATCATTTGTACTGCCAATGTAGCCATATCGATAATGCGTACTTATTCAAATGCAAGCGTACTTAATAACCCTTGAAGAAAAAGGAACCACCAGCTACTTCTCCCTATTCTCTGAGTGCTTCAGCCTGTCTGTCCCGCTTTTATCACTCCTCGCTCTCGCCTGCAGCAGCAGCGGCGGCGTCTGCTTCTTGCTGACGCGCGAGCTCAGCCAGTGCGTCCAGGTTCTCGCGATGCGCGATCACCGCCTGGACCCACAGGTAAAAGCAGAACGCGATGGGGCTGCCAGCTTCAATGTCAGCTTTCGAGACCTCACTCAGCGTCTGCTTGGCGTCCGCTACCACTGGTGGACTCGCTACGGGAAACCCTTCCAGGCACACTTTCAGTCTGGTTTCTTCAAGGAGCGGCGCGATCTTCTCCCAGCACGGGGCCTTTGTGACCAGGTTGAAAAGCGCCGGCTTTGGGTACCCGAGTAACCCCAGTGCTGCAGCGAACACTGTCAGCACGGGCTGCTTGAACGGCACGATGCGCGCTGACGCCATCGCCAACGTCGGCACGTGGCTCGTGAGCAGATACATCATGAACGCCGCGCGGAGCTCGACCTCCTTCGTGTTCTTCTCTTCTTCCGGGAGCGACTGCAGCTGGATCATGAGGTTCTCTTCTTGCACCGCGACCTGCGCCGCGTACGCGACGTGGAACTCGTGCAGCAGCGCGTCATCGTTCGTGGTCTTGCGCTCAAAGTCCCTCATGTAGAGCGTGCGCTCGAGCTCTTCGACGCTCTGGATGAACACCGCGCACGAGCGCTGGAAAGAATCGATCTCAGGCTGCGTGAACGAGCGCGCTTGGCCCATCGTGTCGACCGAGACCACGAGCCAGTCTTCCTTGATGTTGGGCGTCTCCGGGCTCGTCTCGTTGAACACGTCCGGGTGCAAGAAGCAATTGTATTTGAGTCCTTTTGTCAGGTACGCGCCGAGTTTGGGCACGTGGAAGAACTTCATCCGCGGTTCGCGAAGCACGTTCTCGACGTGGATGTACTTTGGCACCATCGGCGGCAGTGGGTTCCCGTCTGCGTCGACGGGGGACGCAGGGTCATCGACTTCCTTGAACACATCAAACGTGACGCCGCGCTCTTCCGTGACGAACTTGTCGACCGTGATGGAGTCTGGTTTGGAGCTCGCGACCCAGTGCACGAGCTCCACACCTGCGGGGTCGACGCTTTTCTTGCCAATGTACGCCTCTTCCGCGTTCAACGCCGCGCAGAGCCACGTGAGAAAGCGCTGGAAGAGCAGCGGCACGCTCGTCTCGGCCTGGAGTTGCACCAGCATGTTCTTCTCTTGTACAAGTGTCTGGCAACCAGGAAGCACAACCACCAGAGCTACATCAGTCAACAATAGCGCACAAGTGTGAATGCAATGAGTGAATGTGGTACATGCCTTGTCCAGCTCACTCGGAGTGTCTTCAGCGTTGTTGTCGCGACTGCTGCTTCCTGGATACAGTCTTGGTTTGGCTGTGCGCGGCTGCTGCTGTTGGAGATCCTTCTTGAGCTCGTTGATGCGCTGATGCTCCAGCTCGTTCGAGACGAACTTGAGCAGATAGTTGCCCAGGTACTCGACGGGGTCCTCGGGCTGCAGGATCGCCAGCTGCGCCATGGCCTCCGTCAGCGGCGCGGCCACCGTCGCGCGCAGGTACGCGTGGTCCAAGTCGAAGTTGCCAGCTGCGCTGTTGCCGCTCATCACTTTGATCGTCTGCGCGCACGCTCTTCCTGTTTCTCGATCAATGCAATCTTGCAAATGAAAATGAGCTTTTGATGCAACAGGAGGACACGAAGCGACGCGCCGTTTCGCATAACTTTTTTACTCCAAAACAGAATCTATGCTTCAAGGAAATATGCAATTGAATGATATGTTTGGTTACTGAAAACCACAAACCATTATTCAAATGTTCATATTCAAATTAATATTTAGGAACAATTATTTATATTTCAAATTACTTACTTAAATAGTAATAATTACTGCAAAATATGTGGTGAAAATTGAGGAAAACCGTTTTTTATAAAAGGTCCACACATTTGCTATTGTAAAACGCAAAAATGAGGGCATGCCTTTCCGGTAGTAAATGTGTTGAAAAACATGCCTTCTTTCTTGCGGAAAATATTTTTTGAAAAATACGCAGAAAAGGATGTACGCTTTTTTACAAATTTTCTTACAAATGTCAAGTGATTTTGTGATTATAAACGCGCCTCTTTTGTTGCGCCACTTTTACCCTTGTGGGAAAATGCATACCGTATCAGAACGGAGTCAGATGGAGTCAGAACGACAATCAGCGGAAAAGAAAAGTTTCCTCAAGAGACAGAAGCTGAATAATAGCTTCTACGAGCCTCAGACCCAGGCTAAGACGGAGCAGGCTGGATGAGTTCCATGGCGTCCAAGTCGTTTGTACGAGCAAGCAGAGGAGTTTATGCAAGCGGGCCAGACGGCCGCTGCTGCAGTGTGCGCGACGCCTTGGCACCTCAGCAAATGCTTTGGGCAAGCGAAAGCAAAGACATTGGAGAGTAAAGTTTCTTTGTAGTCATTCGTACTTTAAAGGGATAGCCACTCGGGGTTGCAGACTTTTACTTCCTGAAGTTTATAACAGTCTGTTAAGTGCGATCGTACTTCAAAGGGATTCCTCTTTCAAATACATTCGCGCCATTTTCGCTCGCAATAAAGCTCAACACACAGAACGATGGCAGATCCGCTCACGGAGCCGTTCGCGAGCCTCTGCAGCGCACTGCGCGGCGTGCGCGACCAGGTACAGGAGCTCGTGCGCGTACACGAGTCCATCGAGGCGTTCAACGCCGCGTTCGGCGACTTCCAGAACGCCATGGTGCTGCACGCGTCCTGTCTGCAGTTCCCCAAGGCGCCGCCCGCGAAGAAAGTGTCGATCCAGCTCTCGGGCATCCCCGCGCCGCAGACGTCCGGGCTCTCGCTCATACGGCGAGCATCACGCGAGTCCGCGGAGGGCAGCAGCAGTCTGAATGCAGGGACGGGTAGTGGTGGCGCTACGGGCAAGAGCCGGAACTCGAGCGTCGGCAGCAAGGGCAAGAAGTCGCTCTCGATGGGCGGAACTGCCACTGGCAGCACCAGTGGTGATAGTGCGCAGCAGAAGAGAGCGCAAGGCAAGCCAGGTCAGCAGCAACAGCAGAAGAACAAGCGCAAGGCGCCCGTGGTGGCGAAGAAACCGGAATCCCCCGCCTGGAAATGGGACAAACGTAAGGAAGCTCATTCTATTACTGCGAATGTACAAGCGAGTGCGAGCGCGCTTTCTTACCTTTTCTCTATCATTATTGTGTGGGATTCTTTTGGACAGACATTCGCGACCAGATTCCGCGCAAATACCAGAGCAAAGAGGAGCTCAAGAAACTGGAGAACATCCTCCTTTACATCAAGAACCGTGGCAGCGGCATGTACGTTTGTCTCGCTGCGTCTCTCTCTTTGCTCTCACACCAATGCGTTGGAACTGAACACACCTTGTATCTTGCAATGGAAACAGAACGATCGCCGACTTGGTCAAGCACAGCGGCTTGGCTGTGATCAAGAGCAAGGAGATCCTGCAGACGCTCATGAAGCTCGAGCTGATCCATCGAGACCACGAGAAATCGGTATGTGTCAAGGGAACCAAATCTTGTTTGGTAGATCACTCTGTCTTGAGTTGGGCATCCAACTGACTGCGCTCTGTGCTTTCCAATGTCCAGGGATTCGTGTACACGTTCGGCAGCGCACATTAGCGTCTGTGGTCCTCAAGGACTCTCTCTCTCCATCTGCTAGTTTTGCGCTTCAGTTCGTTTTTTTGTGGTGTGCGATATTTAATTTTGCATTGGCTCGTATAATTGCACCCAATTTCTACCTATCTGCTAGCGCGCGAGCTGCGCTTGATGTGCTCACTTGTATGCGACGGACCCGAGTTGACCGAGTTTCGCGCTGTCGCTCCCGGCACAAGTACTCACCACAGAGCATTGCCTATACAGATCATCGCTTCGACTCCCACTTCTCGTTGATGGAGTCTTCGATCCCCGAGTCGTCGCGCCAGTATCTCGACGGACGTGCCAGTGGCGAGCTTGGCTCCTTCCGGTGGTACTCCATCGTCGACGCGCTGTACGTGTTGCCGCCCACGACGACGTCCGCGAAGCTGAGCGATCGCGCAGGTCCTTTCCGCGTTTTGATATGCTCTTCATCTTTCGTTTCCCCGACGCCACTCCGCTGTGCGTGGTGATTCGCGACCAAACGAGGACTCACGAGACGGTCTTTCCTGCGCTCGTAGTACTTCTCAGCGGACGCCATCTCGGATCGAGTTGAAGTCGTTGCTTTCTCACTACCCGACTCACTGTGACGCCTGTTCGAAGATCCTTCCGAGCGGAAGCCGCCGTAGAATGAACCATGGTTGCCGCCCGCCACGACCACGTGCGCTCGTTGCTGCTGAGCCTGGAGATAGTGCTGCTGGTGATGATGCTGCTGATAGTGTGAGTAAAACGGATATGGCTGTGCATTATGGACT
Organism: Globisporangium viniferum; assembly: GCA_023333705.1. Lineage (NCBI taxonomy): Eukaryota > Oomycota > Peronosporomycetes > Pythiales > Pythiaceae > Globisporangium > Globisporangium viniferum. The sequence continues at coordinate 11,802 of JAASFI010000362.1, forward strand.
GCAGACTCTGCAGCGCCACCGCCGCCACCATTGCCAGGAAAGTAGTGAGCCGCACCAGGCACTCCTGCATGCGTGTAATTCGGGTACGGGAAGCCGACACCACCGCCCGAGCCAGCTGGAGTCGGATACCCCATGTGGCCCGAATTCGTTGGTGACTGGCTCCCTTCACCCGATGACGACAGACCAGAACCGTTGCTGCCTCCACCATTTGGAACAGAGGAGCCGCCGCCAGCGACATCAGATTTCGCCTTCACGGGAGCGTTTGCACCAAGGATCGCGCGTAGCATGTTGTCCGGATGCAACGCAACACCGGTGATCTTGCTCGTTCGGTTTTCGTTAAACACTGACGAGTTCACGGACGCGGCCATCAAAATTGAGTACGCTGCAGAGAAAGCGCGGCGGATCTGCATGATGCGAAACAGGTTCCGACCGACATTGTTGCTTGGATGCAGAGGGTCTTCGATGAACACCGGGTCGAACTTGTGCGGATCGTGCGCCAAGTCGACCATGTGAGTATTCTGCGGCCAGTCCATCGACGAACGGTTTCCATAGCGACGAGAGCCCGGCGAAGAGAGCAAGTTCGAGTCCTGCACTGGCGACTGCTGCGGCATTTGCCAGTGACCACTGTTGTTGTTGTGGTACGCAGCACTTCGGTCGTCCAGCACAGCGTCGTCTGCTGCATACTGATGGTGGTCTTTCGAAGATGCCGACATGAACGTGTTCTCGCGATTCAAAAAACAGCGCGAGGCGACACTGATCCCCGTCGTGCGTGGATCGAACCGATTGCCGTAGAAATCGAGGAACCCCATGAGCATCATGCCAAAATCAGCGCACGACTGCGAGCTGATGCTGTGCTGCACCGCCGCACTGACATTCTCAAACCCATTTGTGACAGTGTCACTGTGTTCTTGGAGGTACCGGGCGACCATCAGCAGTAGCGAGTAGGACGACAGCCCACCAGAGTACGCCATCGCAAAGCCTCGTTCGATGGCAAAGCTCTTAAGAACCAGCATGATCGGAGCCAGCGGCGGGAACTCATGGATCAATGAGAGCACAACGTCATTTGTGGCGAGACCATTGTGCCCAGGTCCCTCGAACGAAATGTCCAAGCGAACGTTGTACGGAGCTGTCGTGAGCAACGTGATGATTGGGATCGCGGCGAGCGGGATCGTCTTGACCGAATCCGGCACAACCCAAGGCTCCAGCCGGAGCTTTCTCGCGAGATTTTGCTGCCACGTTTCCTTGATCGCGTTTCGTCCTTCCAGCACGCCTGCAGCATCAGCTGGTGCATCTCGACGCACTTTTGGCAGGCAGATCACCAAATCGATATCACTGGAACATAATCAAACAAAAAAAGCATATCCAAAACAGGGTACTGTGAGCTTTATCCCTAGGTCATCATGAAAATTGATTCACAAGCGCAACACCAACCTGGACGGCAGCACGAGTCTGGAGACAAACGATCCGTACGGGCGCACTTGAGCGCGCGGCCACAGCGACTGGACAGTCGCAGTACACAACCGAAGCGCAGCCATTTGCGCGGGGAGGCGAGTGTTACTGTCGGTCTGCAACTGAGAAATGAACTCGCACATGTCCCAGTGCAGCTTTGTTCTCGGAGGTAGAACCGACATCGGTACGGAAACAAATGGCCCCAGAACCGACGTCGACGCGTCCATCGAAGCGACCAACTGGTTCGAGTACATGTACTCGTTTGAAGGGATTTCGTGCTCCTCCTGCTGCTCGAGATCGCTTTGGTTCATCGTCGATGTCTGCAACGATGGGGGCGGAGGAGGTGAGCCACCGCCAACAAGAATCCCGTTGAGAGCCACGCTTCGTTCTTCACCTGTGGCTTGCATGGCTGCTGGACTGCTATTGCTGCTAGCCGCCTTGGACTCTTGAGATATCAATTTCAACTCTCTCAGCTCGGCCTCGATTGTCATCAGCTGGACATTCAGACTCGACACTGTTTGCTGCAAAGTCGCCATTTCTTTTGGCAACGTTGACGAAAGCTCACCGAGTGCCTGTTCGATTTCGTACAGAATTTGTTAGATGCGATATCTCGTACAATATCCCGTTTTGCAAATCACTTACTTTGGTTTTTTCCTCGAGAGCTGCCTCGAGTCTCACCAATCGGCCCAGCATCTCCGAAGTTTCCAGCGCCAAAGCTGTTTCTTTCTTCGGTGATGGCTTTCTGTCCTTTGAGCGCTTTCTTGTCGCGCATTGATGCGAACCATCAGCATCCAGTTTGCACTCACACGACTGGTTGTCTTCATCCTGATGGCATCCGCATCTACAGCAATGACCAGCAGGATACTCCACCCAAGCAGTATCGTCATCGTCATCGTCACCGCCTGAATCGCGACAGTCCTCCTCCTCGTAATCAAATGGCAACGGGCGTCTTCGGCGCTTGAGAGCCCGTTGGCGATCAAAGAAGCCACCTTGCTGGTACAGGAAGTCAGATTTCATCGCCAGACTTCCACTGTCATCAGGACTTTCATCTTCGGCAGATGAGGTCTCACCAGCAGCTGCAACAGAGTCATCAGGACTCGACGACGTAGTTTTCCTGGTGGGGGTCGCGGAATCCACACTAAGCATATTGGAGAATGATTCGAGAGAATACGTCTTCGATGACGATGACGACGGAATCGCTGGTTGCGGTCGATTTCGTAGCGTCGACCGATTCGAACTTGAGGTTAGAATCCCGCTGCTGTTCTTCGTTGTTGACGATGCATCATTTTTGAGCTGCCAGTTGTGGAAATCCCAGTCGAGACTCGAGGTGGTCGAATTCGTGTGGTTCGACGACTCGGACGAGAAAAGCGAGGGCAGGTACCATTCAAAATTTGACTCCGACGGCTTCTCTTGACCACTACCTGAGGTGCCAGCAGATTCATTCGACGTTCGGTCTTCTCTCGTGACCAATTCTTCACCTTCTGCTCTGGTATTTCGCTGATTAGTACGCCCAGATAGGTCTCTCGGTGGTGGCAGCGACAGGAAGAATGGAGGCGATGCGTTGCTGGGGGTATACAGCGGCTCCGGACCAAATGTCGGCATCAACGGGAGTGGAGAGGAGTAGCTCTTATCCAGAAAGCTCAAAAGCGGCCGTACTTCCGGCGTCGCATTGACAATTTGCTGCGAACGGTTCTCTTCCTCATCCGAATCTGTCAGCTCAGCCGCAGTGGTTGGGACTGGTGACGAAAGCTTGACTGGAGTGGAAATGCTGCTACCTGACCGTGATTTACCAGCGCCAACTAATTGGTCTCCGTCATTCTTCTTTCCTTTTTTGCGCTTCTTCTTCTTCTTCTTCGACGACGCGCCGGACGACACATCCAACAGATCAACAACCGTTTGGTTGGCTTGCACATGGTGGTGTTTGTTCACTTTTGGTTTCGCCTCGACTGCCGCGCTTTCGACGATTGTGTCCAGTATTTCAGACACATTTTTGAACGTCTGCTCTTTTTTCTTGCGAAAGCGTGTTTTGAGTTCATCGAGTGCTGCTTTCAGTAGCGCTTGCTGTGCGAGTCGCTCTTCCGCTTCGTGTCGACGTTTCTTGAGCAATTTCTTTCGATTGGCTCGTCTTCTTTGTGTGTGGTTGGCAGATCTTGACTCATCTGCTCCCAATCCCGTTGTCTGCTGCGAGCTTGTTTTCTCGTCTTCGTTTGCTAGACGCTCACTCAGTAGAAGCGAGCACTGTTCCTGCAAGTGCTCAGCTATAATCAGCTTCACGACAGCAGCCTGAGGAGCACTTAGTGTCTCGATAAATGAGCAGCTGAAGTAAAAATCCACAGAGCCCTTCGAGCCATCTTTCGTTTTCAATTGAGCCGCACTCTCTTGGAATGCAGCGAGCACATCGATGAGTCCAGACAGTGACGAGTAGATGGCTTGTGAATCAGATGTAGATCTGCTCTTCATACCACGGAGATGACTCATCATCGCCACGCTGAGTCGCGATAAAGCTTCGCGCTGCTGCAGCACATTGGCGCTCGTCCACTCATCTGCGAGGTACAATTTCGAGCCAAGTCCCACCAGTGGCACTCTGTACAATGGCGACGACGCTTTCTTTCGCTCGATCCACTGCCGCCAGATATTTAGTTCCTGCGCAGCCAGTCGACAATTTTGAATGAGCTGATGAACAACATTAGAAAGCTACAACTCTGCAGTGACTTACAATTTGGTTCACAATCAGCGCTTGGAGCGAATAGTATCCCTGGGATGCGAGCCACTGCATAAAAAGCAACAGCAGCACCACAAAATAGGCGTTGTATAACGCTCGGTAAGCGATTCCGAGCAAAAATGACAGAGTGGTGGTAAGGAAATGTTCACATCGTGCGTACCTTGGTTTCACCCCAGACTTTGCTGCGAAGCGTGGTCTCTGACGGACACGAAGCGAGGAACTGCCCATCGGAAATGTGCTCCATCAGGTAGAGAAACATCGCATTTCTGCCCTGGACGATTGGAAACTTCAGTTGCTGCTGGCTCAGACAGAGATGCTGTTGCTTCGCGTCAAAGAGCTCCATGGAGAGCGTGACAGTGTCACAGGATTTGCTGACGTTGAGAATGCGGACGAACTGCAGCAGCGTTGCACAACACTCACTGTACGCGGGCGAGTGGAACGTGCCGACGATATCTCCGTCCATTGTGCGCACGCGCGGGCGTCGAATGAATTCCCTGCAAGCACAATTCAGTCGTTAGTGTGGACTTTCCCGACTGTATTGAGAGTATGGTTACGAGTTCTCACCGCGGAGACGTCGATGGAGCCGATACGGGAACGTCACTCTTGAGCCAGTTCTTCGCATCCGCCATCGAAAGCGCCAGCGACTTCGACGTCACTGGTAGCAACTGGAACTCGTCAACATGCGATCCAATATGCACGCCACTGCAACCAGGCGCGCGCTTCTGCTTGCTCACCATCGCCATGCTCAGCAGCGTCTTCACAAAGCCCACGTCCGTGACTGCACACAATGACGAGCACTCTGCAGACGAGAGCGAGCGCAGCCAGTCGAGCACCGCGCGCTTCTCTTCGACAGCACACGCCTTATCAGCAGCAGCAATTGGTTCAGCAGATCGACGTTTCTTCTTCTGCTGCGAGCGCCGCACGCGCGCGACGAACATTGCGAACTCGCCCAGCGCCTGCACGAGCGCATCCGTCTGCCGCATCTGAGTCTGCTGCTCGCGTCGCTGCTGCTGCCGCCGCGCGATCACCATGTTCTTCCCCCCACTTCACTTCACTCGCGCCTTTCCTTGCGTTTGTCTGTTTGTTGTTGGTCTTGTCGTCAGCAAGAAGCCAAATTTCGCATTGAGGAGGAACAAAAACGCAAGAAAGCATGGACAACAGCTTCGTAAACTACAATTCAGATTTATTTGTAGCCAATAAATACATTTACAACATTAATTTTAGCGAATGGAATCTCATATAGATTCCTGATCTCATTTTATTTCCGCAGAAACATGAAATTTAACGAAATGGCTCCATTTAACGCACAGACAGCATTCTCATTCCAAGTTAAAATGGCCACAGCACCAGAATGCACCACTCTAGAAGGCTAGCTGCAGACCACGGAGCTGCTGCAGCAGACTGAGCAGCGACAGCACAGACGTCACGACCGCGAGCAGGATGGCGCCGATCTTGTGCGCGCGGTGGTGCTCTGTCGACCCCAGGCGCTGGATGAAGAACGCCGGCAGCACGAAACAGATCACCGGGTTCGTCGTCGCGCCGAGAATGCCCAGCACGGACGCGATGTCACCCGAGCCAAGCGCCACGAGCAGCACCGCGAGCACCATTGTGGTCGACATGAGTGCGTGAGAAAACACATTCAGACGGCGGTTCGACAATAGCGCCTGCACACAGTTATCAGTCAATCACACCAACACTGACTGTTAGTCCAATGAACCATTTCTTCAGTATACCCATCACGCATTTCACACATACTTCTCGGATGTTGTCACGCAGAGTGTGCACAAACAGCGGCACGGTCAAGATGAGCGCGATGCTAAAGCCAACGCAGCCAGCGAGCACGGCGCCGTCGCCGTGGTAGTCGTTCTTGAGGAAGTTCGACTTCGTGTGCTCGCCAAACGTGAGCACGACGAACGCGCCGCAGAGTGCGTACACAGCGGCGGCGATGCCGATCGAGCGGTTCATCACCTTGTACATGCGGCGGCTGGATCGGCGCTTGAGCACCAGATAGATCGGGAGCACGTTCGGGTGACACGTGTACACGAAGATCACGAGCGGGAACGCTGTGAGCAGACGCTCGAGGCGCCAGTCAAAGAGGATTAGGTGGTGCAGCTGATACGAAATGTCCGGCGCGAGCCCCAGGTGCACGAACTGGAAGTACTTGATCACGATCACGAGCGCCATGAACACGATGCACACGATCGAGAAGAGCGACGAGAACCGCAGCGACTCGAGGCTACGGAAGAGCGACAGCGGCAGCACAAACACAAAGCAGAGTAGCAGAATGAGCGACTGCCGGTCCACGAAGATGCTGTGGCTCGTCGGTCCAAGAAACGCCTACACAGGAATATCAAGACAAAGCCCATTAGCACCACACCACACAACACTTGTATGGGAATCCACTCGCACATTTAACAATATACCATACCGTCATAGCCAGTTGGATCAGCTCTGCGCTTCCCACGAGATACCCGACACTCGTCCCGAATAAATTAAGACACACGATGAACTGTGTGAAGCCCGCGAGGCGGTAGCCGCCCGTGCCGTACGCGAGATCCATGTACGAGCGCGCCTGCGCGAGCTCCGAGCATGTGAGAAGCAGTCGCAGCGAGAAGTTCGTGATGAGCGCGCCGCCTGTGATCATCAGGATGCCGAGCACCAGTCCCGCCTGAAACAAGAAAGTGCATGCGCGTGAGTATGATCAGAACCATTACATTGCTGCCCGATCCGCTTTGATAGCGCACATTCAGCCATAAGGTACCTGCTCCACTGCATAGGGAAGCGCCAACACACCCGCACCAACGATCGCCACTGTCATCGTGAACATGGATCCTTTCACTGCAATATCCGCACAGACACAGACACAGCCACACACACACAGAGATGAAGATCAGTGTGCGCTCAAAGTATCATTAGCCTCATTCCCATATACACACAACTAGCGACAGCGCAACGCACCGGATCCCGGCTGGATCTTGTTCATGAGATACGCCTGGAAGAAGCTCTCGTTGCTGCCCCCATTGCTCTTGCTCTCGTACTGCTGGCGGGCGTTGTAGAGCGCTTGGTCGAACACGAGCGTCTCGCGCTCCGAGATGAGCTCGTACTCGTCGCTCTGCTCGTCGTCGGACATGGTCATGGTGGCGTCGTCTGCACCATTGGGCAAGTGGTCGCGCACGGCCTCGCTGTCGCTGTCCAGCAGACGTTCGTGCATCTCCGCGTCGTCCCCGAACGCCATCATCCTTCACCGATCCCTTTCCCCTTTCTTCGCTTTCTTCCTCCTTGTTGCAAATTGCTCTCGATCAAAGAATCAGAGAAAGACTGGATTGATAAATTGCATATTTACATGTATGCAATTTTAGAGATACTGGCTGGTCATGTTGAAGTTGGGTCCACATTACCACTTGAGTAATTGCTGTTGCTACTGCGGTTGCGTAGCTCTTCCTGGAGCTTGAGCACGCGCTCCTGCAGTTGCTCTTTCTCCTTTTTGCACTGCCGCACAAGCAGCTTCGCTGCATTCAACTGCCGCTCGGTACTCTTGACGAGTGCCTCTTTCTCGCTCACGCTCTGCTGGAGCTCTTCAAGCTTCTCAGTGGTGCTCTTGGCGAGCGCGTCTCGCTCTTCGCTGGACATGGTCTCATGCTTTGCCAAAATGGATTCGAGCTCCTAAGAAAACATAGTGACAGAGCGATAATGAACGCGCAGGATCCAATGGATTCCCTCGTATCACGCATGATTATACCTCCACTTTGCTGGCGAGTGAGCGTTGCACAGCAGTTGCATCTTCGAGCTGCTCTTGCAGAGCATTCTTCTGGCGCTCCAGTGCATCTACAAAATAGGATGCATGAGAAAACGCATCTCCGCAAGCCCCAATTGAGAACAGCACTGCCGACGATCGTAACACATTACCATATTTCTTCACAATGGCAGCTCGTTCGGTCTCCATATGCTTCTTCTCGTCCTCTGCGAGCTGCTTCTCTTTCTCAAGCAGTCGCATTTGTTGGTGGATTGCCGTGCGGTCAGTTGACCACTTGCGCTGCTGTTCCTCTAATTGTCTCTGGAGATCAATCTCGGACGCTCGCAGACGTTGAACGAGCTCCAGCTGCTCCAGCCGCTCTTGATCGCGACTGCTGACGTCGTCCACGTGGTTGTCCCGAAGAAACTGGATCTCTTCCTGCAGTCGCACGCATTTCTCGGCCTGGACCTCTTTCTCATGCACGAGACGCACAGTTTCGAGCTGCTGATCCGCGAGTTTGTCCTCGAGCAGCGCGACCTTGTGCTTCTTTCGCTCGAGTTTGTCCTCGACACTGAGGGTATATCAATTGAGAACGAGTATCAGTCCATCAAAGTCAAGTAAACAAGCCAAATGCTTGACAAAAGGTTCGCGTCGTACACGCGCAGCTTGTCCATTTCAGCGTATAGCGAATTGATTTCGTCGGCCTGGGAGTGAATCGTGATGGTTTTCGAATTCAACTCGACTTGCATGTGCTCAATCTCCTCTTGCAGGGCAAGATCTACAACACCAAACCCAAGGTTAGCCGTACATACACAAACTGTACACTCGTGCAAACGATGTTGACCTTGAGGCGGCGCACTGAAGTCTCCATTGTTCTCTTGAAATGGATCATCACCGCCTTCCCTCTTATCGTCCGCGATGTCCTTGCCATCCGTCTGTTTGCTGTTCAAAGCACCAGCCGCATCGCGCTTCGCCTGCCGCAAACTTCCCAGCACGCGCTTGTATTTCTCGCTCAGCTCGTCCATTTCTTGCTCGAGCTCTTCGCGGGTCTTTGGACGGAAGCGCAATGGACCACCGACGGATTTCTTGATCACGAAATCGTTTACCAACGCGCGCGAGTCCTTGAACTCCGGAAGTTTTTCCGCCAGCGTCTGCTTGAGCACGTCGATCACGAGTTCCTGCTCGCGCATGCTCTTGCGCAGGCTCTGGATTAGCGCAGAGCGGCGGTGCTCCTTGTCTTGCGCTCGTAGAGACTGCAGCTGTTCCTGCAGCTGGTTGATCGACTTCATCAACGCGCGCACTTTCTGCTCATGGATGCTCTTGATCGCCTGCATTTTCGCTGCCAAAGCAGTAGAAATACATCCGTCAATACTCGTGGAAACTGATGTGTTCAGTGGCTATGTTGAGCTGTTGCCTAACCGTCTAGGACTGGATTCGCGCTCTGCGTCGCCTCGTGTGCGACACCATTCGTCACCAGCAGCGCACGCAGCTCCTTCTCGCGCCTCTCCTGCTGCGCGATCGTCGCCTGCGCAGCCTTCAGCGCTTCCTAAACAGCAACAATACAACGGAATATACACATACAAATACGACTTTCTCCATGAAAGATCACTTGCATTGCATTGCTCGCGTAGCTCTTTCCTAACCTCTGTTGCGCGCAGGCGATCCGAGACGCTGTTTACAACAAACAGTGACACATTCACACAATATCAGCCAGCGCATACAGGCCCAAATACATTACATAAGAAATAACACAGGCATACGTACGCGGTGCGAGGCGTTTTCTTGGCCTCGGCGCGGCTCATGCTGCTGCTCATGCTCTTGCTCATTGCCTCATATGCGCATTGCGCAATGCAATCTCCAATGCACGAAAGGTCACTCAAATCAACCCCCAGATTTGTTGCAAAATAAGGGTCAAGCACCAAAAAAATAAACTACAGTTGATCAATCAGGACCCCAAATTCTCTCTAATCAGTTGTTTCCCTTGACTTCACTCTGCAAAAAGCGAAAGAAGACCCAGATAGAACGAGACAGCGAAAGCGGATGAAGATGGCGGAGAATGGCGCGTTCCCGCCCGAGTTCCGCACGCTCGAGGAGGACTTCGTGGACAGCAAGATGGCGATCAACAACAGCATCAACGACATCCTGCACAACCAAGGTACGCGCGCGCTCGCCTGTGGCTTTGCGTGTGTGTGTCCAATACAATAGCGGCATCTGTCCAGGCGACGCAAATGGGGTATGGACTTGCGAACTAACTGTTGTTGCTGGCATGATTGTGCTGTTTATTAGTGACGTCGTTGACGGCGACGCAGATTGTGCAGGCGAGCGTGGTTGAAGCACAGCGATGTGTATGTAAAAGTATTTGTGGATTCTTCTTTGAATCATGTGGGCGATGGTGCTGACTGACCGGATGATCGCACTGTGTTCCGTGTTGTGTGCGTGCAGATTAAGATGATGAGCATTGAAGTGCGGGGAAAGCCACCAATGCTGCGGAAAGCCATGCAAACAAAGGTACGTTGCTGCTTGCGTTGAGATCATTTTGTTTATGTGTGTTGTGTTGCTAATCGTTGATGTTGCTGCATCTGCAAATATGTGGTTGTAGATCAATTTGTATCGCGATGAGCTCCAGGGGTTGCAGCGAGACCTCGAGCGTGCGCAGCTGATGGCGCGTGAGGCAAAGAACAAACCACGCAACTCCATGGGAAACGAGGTGCGTTGTATCCAGACCTTCTTTTTTATATAGCTGAAGCCACACACCACTCACATGCGATGGTCTATTTCGTTATGCAGAGCGCGCAATACGACCGCATCACAGAGAACACGAATCGCCTCTTACGGTGAGAGCCACGCCTTCAAGTCCTAAATCTTTGCGCTGCAGTGCAGCTGCCCGACTAAATTGTTTTATGTGACGTGCTCGTTTGTATGCGTCCATTTCCAGATCCTCCAAGGCGCTCGAGAGCTCCCAGCGCATTGTCGCGGAGACGGAAGAAATCGGCATCTCGGTGCTGGATACCCTCGCCCAGCAGCGAGAAAGCTTGCTGTCATCGCACGATAAGGTGCGTGCACATTTGCCGGGAATGCTAGAAGGAAGAATGCTTCACCTGCTAATCTTGGACTGTCATGTGCCATTTGACTAGGTGCGCGAGACTCGAGAGATCACGACCGATGCAAGGCGCGTTTTGCAGCGCATGGCGCGCCGAATCATCACGAACAGGATCGTGCTCTACACGGTGATCGCAGTTTTGATCATCGCGATCTGTTTGGTGATCTACCACGACTTTATCAAAACGCGCTCGAGTCTGTCGAGCTACTTTGACTAACAAATATGTGCCATACGCAAACCTCCAGAATATGCAGCCGATCATTTTTTTACAAAGGGATCACATTCTCTCACAAGCTTCCTTTCAGAATGCGAACTAGAAACGGCTGCAAGTTTGCTCCTTGATCAGCAACCGCCAGAACACATAGGGAGAAGGTGTCGTTGTGGTCTTGTTTCGAGCGGGTGGTTTCTGACAGCTGTCGACCAACCCAAAACCAGTCGGTAATTTCATAAGCGACAGCAAAGACCCAACGCTGTCAACATGAGAGTGATCAAAGAAGGTGTCGTGAGATTCTCGCCCAAGTGCAAGCCCACGCATTCGTATCGCTACAAGATTTTGGTTGATAGGAATCGAATCCAGTTCTGGCTCGAAGACCGCGATAGCAAAATGCAATGGTATGAATGGCTGCAGTGTGGTTACCTGGTGGAATGACGATGTGATCCTAATTGTAATTATGGTTTCTGTGCGCACAGGGAGTCGCGTGTGCTGGGCTTGAAGGACCTAGCCCTGTTCAACACAAGCGAACTTGTCGTGTCGATCGCAGAGTACATCTCGGTAAGAGGTCAACTCGATATCATTACAGCCGCCAACGATGATGTTGCTTGTTCGTGTCGACTGAAAGCGAATGCCATCTGTGTAAATCTGCGCAGATTTTTCAAAGCTGTCTTGAGGAAGTTCATGCTGCTAGTGACAAATCGAGTGGATGCCAGCGCGATCTCGTCCATCAAGTCGATGGTGATGATTCGCTTCAACTGGAATTCACAATCTCTTTACACGCCTGCTCCATTGTGTGGCGTCCAAAATTCAGCTTCGACATGAAGTCGATCCCGCTCAAACCAGTGCAGATCGCAGAGGCGAAGCTTCGAGATCGAGACGTAGAACTCACGATGTTACGCCGGACGCTCAAAGCCACGAAAGAGAAGCTCGACAAGGCCAACGCCATGAAAGTGAGCTCAAAGCCGCTCTTTCTGGAATGTGCTGACACGAGATGCTGAGTGAATCAAGTGCTTCGATGGAGAGCGTGTAACTACGACACGAACGGCAGCCACTTTGCGGTTCAAACAGGTGGAGGGATTCGATTTCGTTTCACAGGAACTTACAAACTCCAGTTGCGCATACGCCACCCACTGCAGAGCGCCATCGCACCCTGCTCCTTCGTGCTGCGGCGACACGGAGCAAATGGCGCTTCCCGAGAAGGCGTGAGTGTGCACAACGACAGATCGTTCCCCACGCACTCGTGGGTGCTTGTCGCGACCACCCCCTTATGGAATTTACCCTGATAGTAATTTTCGAAGCCACCCACCCAGCTAAGCCGGTAGAGAGAGAGAGAGACGTATTCAAAGGCTTTTGCTGTGAATACCGCCAAACTACCCAAGCATAGCATGGTTCATCGTGTGGCCTTTGCTATTCATTTCTAACAAACTATGGTTGCTAGACGGCGGTCAACGACAAACAATAATCAAGTGGAGTGAAAAAATGATCTCCTAACTGTCGACGTTTAGCTGGAAGTTGGCCACCTGTCTGTGGCTAAACACCGCACTTGACACATCGTATCAACGAATCGACATCCAGGGAACAATCGACACAGTCGAACCACATAGGATAGTTGTGCTGATCTCGGTTTTGACAGAGAGTGTGTCGCCTACTGCGGGCGTAATCACAGTCGAGCAGTGTGAAGTCGAGTCTTCAGTGTGCACAGCCCATGAATTTGCCTCCTCCCCACTTCTATGACCGCGACTTATGACAAAGATACCGTCACTGTTTGTCTGGACTCGATGGCGAATGCTCAGCCTGGCCACATACGTTCCTGCAGTACAAAAACTCAATTCTTCCATCCTCGTGGACGACAAAGCGGCTGCTCTTTGGATCAAATTCATATCATTTCCAGGGAACCAAAGCGCCTTTCTCTACAAAATTGCCGTTCAGCTGTAGATGAAGACGCTTCGGATGTCTCTTCTCGATGCGAAGTCGGTCCTCTCCTTAAAAAAAGCACTTAGTTTCAGACGCAAAGAGGTGACCTCCTGTGCATAGTCCCGGAGCTTTACCTCCGCGATCTGGACTGGTTCGAGCGGTAATCAGACTCAGTAAAATACTCAACGCAGACTATGAAATCTCCATTCTATGATTTCGCTATCACAACGGAAAAATATATCTAAAGAGTTAGAAGCACTTTGATATGAGTGCGTTACTCAAGCGGTGAATCGTCAGAGTCGCATCAAGTTCCAGCTCGTTGGCACCGAGAAGCCACACCAGCATCTTGTTCACTGGAGAAGTGCGGATCCCACACGAGAGAGCCGAAATCTCGCCGTAGTTGCGCACTTTCCATGTCTTCTTGGTGTCACCACTCTTGGGGTAGAACGCCAGTCCAAACAGCTCTGCGCTGGTGCCTTGCTGGGGATGGCGTACGGTTAAGACGACAGGCGAGTCTCCTGCGAATCCAAACTTGATCACACTTTGTGACCGGACCATAAATCGGTTGACGTCGTAATCGTCAACACATGCTTCCCAACAGAGCCGAAAATGATATTCCACTTTGCAGGTGGCTCCACTTTTCAATACAAGGGGCTTTGCAATTCCCTCGTCGCCGCGTAATTTTCTGGGATTGTCCTTGGCATCCTTCAGCGCCAAACTCAACGCTGCAACATCGTCCTTCGTGGTCTTCAACACAAACTTCAAATAGCAGATCTCTTCGTTCAGGTCGCAGTTTCGCCTCGGCGATTTGAATCGGGTTGAGCTTTGCCTTCCAAATCACGGATAACACTAAGATTCATCGTGAACTCCAGGCGAAGTGAATCCTTACCACCGTCACTGTCAAGTCGATCGCATTGGCAATCGCTGTCAGACGACTCGCAGGTTATAAATGAGCACCCGATTGAAGGCTCAAAGTTTGCAATGACAGGCCCAGTTCCTGCTTCCTGCGTGTGTAACAACGCGGATAGACTGGAGTTGATAATTCTAGAAACATTTGCCTACTATGTATTGGTAAAAGGGCTCCGAAGGCAAATAGGTTAAAGTGCGGCCAGTTGATTTTTCTACTTTGAACTACTCTGAACACAGGACCTTTAGTGATTAGTCTGGAGTTCACCAGCCCATTGATCAGTTGACGCGCTAGGCAAACCACGGAAACACTCTAGAATAGAGCACTTTTCATGCTTCTCCTTGCTATTCTGGACCGCCCTGTGGTGGTTCAGTTGTTCTTCGTTTCAGATTTTCCTACTTTCAGTGTTTTCTCTTGTGTCGCACTTTTCTTCCTATATATGCAGTTGGTTCTTCCTATAAACGTATTTCTCCTACTTTATGTGCAGTTGCCGCTTTCCTTAAATGCAGAGGGTTTCAGTAGTGCCGAGAGAGTACCGGAGTCTGACTGGATATCACCACATTTGTGGCGGTTAACCAATGCTTCTCTGATGACGGTTGACCTTGTTAGGACCCAGGGACTTTCCGATCTGTGATCATTTTTGAACGTGGTGGCGAAGCCTCAACGACTGTGAAATCATGAGAGTGCACAGCGAAGGCATTGTGAAGTTCCCGTCCAAGCGCTCGGCTTCATATCGCTACAAGATCTTAACCGATGGGGATCGTAAGAACTGAAAGAGCAATAGCTACAGTGTGACTCGCAGTCAACCGCTCGTGGTTCGACGTCCTGTGACGTTCAAGCGATTTGAGATGGGTCCCCACCACTCAAGCGGAGACGAGGTGAGCAAGGTGACGCCCAGGAAGTGCTTCCAACTGGCAGTAAGTATGCAGTGCGGCGCTGATTGGTTGCTGCTGCTCACTACTACGTTCTTTAGACCCACAAAGTGCAACAACCGCCACGGAAGACTGATTCGGGTACGATATCCTGGACACCTCTGTGTATGTGCAAGTTCACGGAGACCTCGATATGCGACGAGGGTACTGCCTTCCTTTCTCTAACTCTTGAATTGAAATGGTTGCAACGCCCAGTCCCGACTACAATGTTGTCCAACCGCGCGAGAGAAAAAGAGAGCTGGCATGTGCTAACGGGACTTTTAGCTTGGTGCCGAAGCTCGCTTAGCCCAGCAAACGCACTCCTCAAGAGCACCGATCATGGCACCTCAACCAAAGCAGCGACACCGATATAGCATGAAGGTTGAGCACGCTCGATCTCTGCTGCACGAACGGTGGCGAGCAGACATGTAGAGCGACAGCGACGATGAGTCCAGCGACAACGACCACAGTGACAACGAGTTCGACTGCACTCCGATCGTCGTCTGCGAGTCGATCTCGCGCGCAGATTTTCGTCGCTGGTTCGAATGGCACGAGCACCAGCTACGCCGATGCAGTACGAGCCGTTGACCGCGAGCACCGGACGCGTCGTCGTGTGCAGTGTGGTGACTCGAGTTCGCGCTGTATCGGCTGACTGGATCATTTCACGGATTCTCGAGCAAGTTCAGCGCCTCGGAGACAGCTTCGACCTTATAGACACTCTCCGAAGCGCGCCGGGAGCGAGGTATGACGTCGGCGATCGGGATCAGGAGCCGGATAACGCCTTTTTGCCAAGCGATGCTGCTGAAGATGGTTGCGCGTTCCTCACTCTCGTCGTGGAAGTAGCGTACACGTACGAGCTGTGGCAACTGCTCACAGAGAAGCTAGAACTGTGGTTGGGTCCATCCATGGCGGTCCAGGTCGCGATTGGGATCAAGGTTAGCAAACATGACCATCACCTTCGTGCTATTATTCTGTTTCGACGTGATGGAGCAGCTCCACAAGTGCAAGTGGTTGAATTTGATGCACGCCGGAGCCCGGCTCCAGCACTTCTCCGATTCCCGCTTAGAGCGTTGTACCATGGAGTTGCGATTTCCGATGCTCTGGAAGGACACGAAAGCGATGAGATTCGCATTGATTTGGTGAAACTTCGGGAGTAATTGAGAGTTTGCTGCCGCAAAGCACACGACGCCGAGACGAAGACTCCAGGCCACGAGAGTAGATAAATAGCAGCATTCGATGAGGAAATGTGATGTGGATACGGCGAAATTCGCCTGAGGGTTTGTTTGCATTTTGGCGGACTTTTGCATAGGAAACCGAATGGTTCAGATGAGTGTGTTACAAGATGAAGGTTATGGTTTCGTCTGATGTCACTCTTTTTCTTTCTCTGCAGTGTAAGTATGTGGATTTGAAGCGAGTGGCGCGCCTCTCGAGCTGCTTCCAAGTGGGTCTGTCTGTGCAAGCGGCCGAGGTTTCGGAATCATTGCAGACGCTAAAGCAACCGCCACTTGCCGAAAGTGAGCAATTGCCAATCGTCACAAGTGCAAAGCCGCCTCTGCGACCATTTTTGGATTGTTCAAACTGGCACCAAATTGCCTTGGGTCTCATTTGAAAATAAGAAGAGAGCACACCAGACCTTTGCTCATGGACATTTGCGTCGAAGGCGCAACGACATTCCCGTCCGAGCCCGATGCTTCGTTCTACTACAGAATCCTTCGAATTGGATGGAGAACGTATTCGATTTGAGCTTCAAGATACCTCGAGTAAGCACGAGTGGTAAGTGACTTGGGTTCCGACGGTGTCAGCAGGTGTGACGGTGGCGGTGGTCGTCCTGATTTGTGCACTCGCGTGCTCTCTTTTGTGTAGGCGATCAAAGGACTTGGGACTAAACGACTTGCTCATGCTCAGCAATGGCGGCATCACTGCATCGCTCGAAGACTACCTCTCGGCAAGCTCTGAAGGTCTGTTGATATACTGACTCTGTTGAAATTTTGGCTGACGGGAGAGGAGCATGGTGATGCCTTGCCAGATCTTTCAGAGTTGTCTGGAACCCGCTGTCTGCGAAGCGCGCGACTGGTAACGCGACGTCCAGCACAACCACGACGACGACTCGCTGCATTTGAAGTTCACGGTGACTCTCAAGGTCTTCTCGGTTGCATGAGCACCGGAGATCAGTATCGACTTGACGCCGGCTCCGAACGAGCGAGCTCAAATTGCAGAAACAAAGCTCCGGGACCTAGAGGCTGAGCTTGCTAGCCTCCGAGCGGAAGTGAAATGCACCAAAGACGAACTCGAAAATCGTCACCTTCTGCCTCTGTATCTAGAGTATAAGTATCGCCCCATGGCGGCGAAAAGCGATGCGCTTCTCTGGCAAAAGTGCACCTATTCCCCGCGTTGAGTAGCCATTTCAACATCCTCCCCGACGGAAAGATCGCATTCAAGCGATTAGGACGCTACCACATTGTCGTGGTCCTCCACCACGCGCACCGAAAGTCCAGGCCTGTGTGCTTTCATATCGTGGTGCAGCAACCCAGCGGAGCGGTGCTAAGCTCAAAACCAGTCCCCACAAGCGGAGAGCATTCATTCTACTCTGAGGCGCTGTCGGTGGAGTCGGGTGGCAACATTTCGGTGGTGATCGACACGAGGGTCCGGGTGCATCTCAAGTCGACGCTGTCGATCCTACCGGGATACGGAGTTGCGAATTGATGGATTTTTAGCATGTTGCTGCTTGCCTTATTGTTGCTCCAGGAGGTTCCATTGGGGAGAGACCACATCGTGCGTTTGTGTGAAAGTCAAACATTTGAGCGCATCAGAGTGCTACGTCAGACTGAGTTTTCTGGCTTGGATTACAGTGCTGTCAGCAATATATAGCATGATCTACAATACCCCTACTGGTAGTAGCTAGTGTCAATACCTGTCCAGTGTCCGTCGAATGAAGAGAGTTTGTTTAAAACTAGCCAACTCCACTAGCCGAGCTGTACGTTGTTACTGTATCGTGAGTCGATGGTTGGCTCAAGTTTGGTTCTTGAGCCACGCAAACTGAAAATTAAAGTCGGCGCCTAGAGAGAAACGAGAGAGAGAGAGAAATGAAAGCACCACAGATAGCTTCGTCAGGTCTTGCTTGACACAACCAGAGTACTGCATCGCATCGCAACATCGGAGTCGCTCAAACAGCACCCACCAAAGTGCTTGACCGAGTTCTGTACGACGTAGAAGAACGAGAGCGCGAATTTAGCTTGTACGATCGCCCACTGCTTCTCCAGTACGAACGAGAGCTGCTTGAACGTCGGAATCCTCAATCGGATCTTGAGCGTGAAGCTCATCGCGACAAACGCCACGAGCTCCAAGATTCCGTAGAGCACGACGCCCCCAGTGCGTCTCGAGAGCTCTTGCGCGTCGATGTCCACGAGCTGCATGTAGTACGGTCGATTGTGGAGGTGGTACTCGATGAAGATCGTCATGCCGTACATACCGGGCACAGTAAACGCGAGGTACTGCAAGAGCACGACGCACTCGCTCGTGTACAGGAGCTGCACGGTCTTGCGGATAAAGCGCACTCTCTCATGCGTCTCTTGAAACATGGTAGTGTTCTCAGCGGTGGAGGGTCGTGACGGCTTGTGCTTGGTCGCGGTATCTCCGATAGCTCGAGTCACAGGAATGATGGTGGCGCTGGGACTGGGCTTGGCTGTCTTTCGATGATTACTGTGGCTTGGCTTTCTTACAAAAGCAGTGTCGCCATGCTTTGGTGGTGTCAATGATGCTCGCTTGAACGAAGTCAGGGTGTACATGGCGCGACCGCTTGACAGACAGGCTTCTCGCAAAGTCGCGTGTTTGCGGATACCTGGGTCCTCTTCCAGGATGCACAGCGCCACTTCGACGAAGTTCTTCCCGTGCCACCCGTGGTCCTTTGGGATCAAAACCATGAACGACTCCACTTCGCCGTGCATGTTCTTGATGTCCAAGTACGAGGAGAGCGCCATCACCCAATCCACGAACGCGACAGCCAGCGTCGCGGAGATCGATGAGGACTGCTGCATTGAGGTCGAGACGTAAAGCGCGTTGAAGAGCTCGACGGTGAAGATCAGGATCACGGGCTTGAGGTCGTCGAGCTCGCCCATGAAGCGGGAAATGCTGTTCTTCAACATGATCTTGATGATCGGGAGCAGCAAGATGTAGAACTTCTGCGCGCTCGGATCGATCTGCGTGAAGCCGTACAGGAACGACGGGTAGACCATCGTCATCACGATCTGCAACATGACTACGAAGAGGCTATTGCCAGTGCATGACTACGAAGAGGCTATTGCCAGTGTCGATGCGGGTCTGTTCATTCGTGCGAAGCGTCTCGCCGAGGTAGTACCCCAGCATCACGATGTTGACAATCATCCAGACGACAGAGCCAACCAGCAAGGTGAACGGGAGCGGAAACCCAATGATGCTTGCCATGAGCCCTTCGAACGCCACAGCAGCAAGAGTCGACACCGTCGCGACGATGTGGAGCCGCATTGCCGTCAGTGGGACCCCACGTGCGGTCAACACGAGTTGCACGAGCACCGTGTACGAGAAGAGGACCGTGACGAAGTAGTTGCGAGCCCAGTGCACGTAGTTGGCTCTTGAGCCTGCTTCCGGGGGTGCTAGTGGCGCGCAGTCGATGAGAAGAAGCAGCACGACACACGGAATCGGAGCGCACACGCAGACTGCGATCCCGCCAACCACGCTGCGAGTCCGCGAGTACGTGTCGAAGCTCTTCAAGCGCGTCAGCGAGTACATTCCGAAGAGCTCCACTTGCCACGCGAGCCATGCTTGGTGAAAACCGGACAGGTGTCCCCTTATGATAGCGCTCATCGTGGAGAAATGCAGAGTGTCTGAAGGCTTGGCCGAGAAAAAGAAATAGATTTCAAGTACTGATACCCCATCACTATAATAAGCACAGAACGTCAATGAAGACCATATTTGGTATAGTGTATGCGACTTTGGAACCAATCTGTCTATAACCCCTGCTACAGTGCTGGCCAATGCTATGGGGACACACACTTTTTTGTGAAATTTTATCAATACTTGCCGTTTGAGGCTGAAAATTGGGCAGGATGAAGCTATTAGAAAACGCGCTCTGGCAGTGCTAGCCATTTGTTGAGCAGCACA
>JAASFI010000363.1:0-31841 GCA_023333705.1 Globisporangium viniferum
GAGTGAGAGCTGGTAAGTCAATGAGGAGACTTGGGTCCTTTGGCTCTGGCTCTGGCTCTGGCTCTGGCTCCGGCTCTGACTGGCAGTGAGAATAGCCACCAAGCTTGCAGTATCGGATACTGTACTCAAAGCGTTTCTACAGCCTCGAAAATCTGCGATTGCTATTGGTGCTGAACTGATGCGTCTGGGGATTTAGTGTCTGCGAGAGGAGCCGTGGGGCGGCTTGCAGACCCGAACGAAGAAAATGCGTCTTTCGTCATCACCAGAAGCTGAGCTGTGGACGGATGATTCATGCTAAAAGATTCTTTTTATGAGGAAGTTGAGTATATTGATCATTGGACCCCCTGTAGCACGAGCTTATCTATCTACATATTCACTGCTATCGCTGTCCTGAGGAATATTGTCCCAAGCCCTGTGTGAGTACGGGCGATCGACTTGACTCGGAGCGTCAAGTCGGCAAGACTGCCCCTACTCTCGGAGGTGGGTCGGATAGCTTCAGAGAATGAAAGTTGATACCCTTGGGTTTGGATGGGTACGCACAAGCACATCGACCTGGCCCCGCTCGCGGTTGCCTCGAAAGATCCCACAGACTGACATGTTGCCGCGCACAATAGGCAGCCGCTCGTCGGTCTGGGGAAAGTGCACCGAGCGCAGCATGTGAAATTCTAAACGCTCGCCCGTAGCTGTGTACGCGATGTCCGTGCGCTCCATGTAGACAAAGTCGTGGAGGCGAGTCACGGTCCGCAGCACGAAACTCTGTTGAACCTACGCCCACTTGATCACGAGGCTCTGGAACGGGTCCTCCTCGGTAGGCGATGCGATCGTATGGAGTACTGCGGCATCGGAAAATCGATCATTGCGGTACGACGTCTTGACACGCATGGCCTCGGTCGTTGGACACATCAGGCCGTACATGACGTCGTCCAGGGTACCAGCTATTGACCCGACAGCGAGGAGCACGGGCAAGTCCGATGGCTGCAGAACGCCGCTGTCCGCGAAGCTGTCGATCGACTCCCGGATCTCGTCGAGTCCCCCGCCGTCACTCTGGTACTTGCGCTGCGCGAACACGCGCACGTTCTCGTGCTGCTTGATGGGCCTCCAAACGCGCTCGTCGACGCCGGCGCAGCCTCCGTCCAGCACGTACTGCTCGTGCTGCGCCACATAGTTGCTCACGAGTACGCGCGAGAGCTGGTCGAGCCCGCTGACGTCGGTCTCCGAGAGCGCAAGCGGCGCGAACGGACTCGTGAGCTTGGCGGTGCGTGGGGCGCTCATGCTCAGGCACGTGTCGTTCAGCTGACTGAGCTCTTGAGTTTGTGAGCTCCTGAAGATTGCGAGACCGTGAGACTGGGCTCATTATTTAGATATTTTTTGTTCCTGTTTGCCCATCGCTCGCCACTTTCCGAGTGCGCCTACTGTACGCAAAGCCTGGTTGAAGGTCGATCTCGCTAGTTAGAAAGACGTTTGCATACAAGTCAAGAGCAGTTGGAGTACATGAGGTCGTGAGTGAACCATTTACACCTGAGTCGGTTAGTAACCGATCTGAGTGAGTCATCTGCGAGTTTTTCGACAACACCTCGAGAATTGTGGACCAATCAATATATACTACAACTCGAATGCAACCGTCGTCACGAATCCAAGGTAAACGCTGTAAGGTGAACCTCAAGATGCGGACGTCCTCGGGCAGCGAATAACTCATCCAGATGCGACCATCGACACGCCACGCTGCAAGCTCCTCAATTATAAATCGGAGTTGAAGACGCGGTCAAACGAAACCCGTGGACAACCGTCCAGGAGCCGACACACCTCGACCACCGCGTTGCCTTCGTTTGCTTCGAACCTTCAGCTTTAGGGTGACGAGAAAGCGTTTGGAGTATGGACCCCACACCAATACACTGCATTCTCGGTACTGAGAGCTGTGGCGTTTCGTGAGCGCTTGGAGTCTGCCTGCGCGCCTGGAGTCCACGCTCGGTGTGTTATTACTTGCAGTGTGCGCCGCTCGCTGTATCCTACGTGGGTTCCATACCGCCACTGCTACTCCGAAGGATCGAAGCAAAGTAACGTGGTGGTCGAGTGGACGAAGAGACTGATGCGCGCCATGCAAAATGGGATAGGCAAACCTAAAAGATGACGCTGCACCCATCCTACTGTACCACACACTGTATTAACAGTGTATTTAGCTCATGCAAGTATCGTTCGCTCCTCGCACATTTGAGGAGGTATTGACGGCTGTGAGCAACGCCCAGTCCGTTTGGTCAATACATAATTCTGGTGTTGCAGAACCACTCAATCAGATCGGTTAATAAACGGTTACAAAATAATTGATAGAGATCTTAGTACAATAAAGGCAGTCGTGTCGTGTTTGTGGGCCACGTGTTGCAGTCACCTTAGAGCGTCGCCACCAACTCCCGATTAAGAAGTTTCACAGGTATTTTATATCCTAACACGTGATCCTTGAAGCGCATACCAAAGTACATAGATCAGAGCATACATGCGTGGAGATACACTGACAGTAAAAATTCACTAGGAAATGGTGGTATATCCATGATGGGAGGTCTGCAACAAGTACAGCAGCACGTGCAAAGGTCGTGTAGGAAAATCAGTCTGGTAATAATAAGTGGAGAGACTTGGACGAATCATTAGTTAACCATACTCTCAACAGTCCTGGCTTACACAATCAATGGACTAACCTCGGAGACTACTTGCCAGCTTCCAACTGCACCAAAGTCTGCTTCGGTGCTTGTAAATCGCAGGTCAAGGGTAAGATGTAATAGTACATAAAACATGTAAGAACGTTCGCAAGCAATTGGTTACATGAACCCTCCCAACCACTGCGACCTCTGGGGCTCCAGCAAGCGTCCAGTCGCCAAACAAGCTGCTCCGCCAGGCTTGATCACTCGGAGGCGTCAACTACCAAGGTATTGCACTGGAAGGACAATACAAAATGAACATCGCACGCGAAAGGTTTGACGGGAAAAAATCGTTACCGTCCTTGTTTGCATTACTTTGGTCAAATCGGTTATTAAATGATTGGATAGTCCTAATAATCGGTCGGAGCTGGCAGCGCGCCGGTTTTCAGCAGCCTGAAACTCACCCTCGTGCAACATCAAGAGCAGTCTGAGCTGCTGGTGGTCGAGGCGAGGTCCCCGTGAGAGCTGCTGGTGAACGAGTCGAGATCCTCTCGGAAGCCGAACGACTCGCCTACCCCGTCTGGCATCGCCTCTTTCCTCACGAACTCATGTAGTGCTACCGTGAAGGCATCTGACCGACACACTTCGGTGTAACAGGCGCCGCAGAACCTGAACTCTCGCTGCCAGAGCTTACCAGTCGCCGACGGCACGTAGCTCAGCGTCTTCTTGATCCGGCACGACGGGCAGACGTACCTGGCGCACAATGCGCATCTGCGCTTGCTCGAGTCTCCCAAAACACTGCTGGCTTTCAAAGGTACCTTGGCACACATTGCGCAGGGACCCAGTTGATCTGCTGAGGATGGTCGACGTTTGAGGTCTCCACCTGGGGCGACCTCCGCACTCCACTTCATGCGCAGTCGCCACATGAGCTTCTTGCGATGCGAGCACTCGATGTACTTTGCCACGGCGATGAGCGCGTCGGCCGTCGTTCGAATGACCAGCGACCGGAGAGCGCTCCCCCTGCCGCTTGGATCCACAACGCCGCGCACGTACACCTCGACCTGACTCCGTCCTGGGATCCCCCGGTAGATGCCGCAAACCGATACGTTCCCGCGCTCGACTAACGGGAGCTTCTGTGTCTGTGGGAAGTGCACCGAGTGCATCAGATGGAAGCCCAGGCGCTCGCCCGTGGACGTGTGCGCAAATCCAGTTCGCTCCATCGTCACAAAGTCCCGGTAGCTGAGGATGGAACGCCGCAGGAGGTTGTAGCGGTTGTGTACCCACTTGATCACGAGGCTCTGGAACGGGTCGTCCTGGCTGGGGACTGCGATGGTGTGGAGCACTGCGGCGTCGGCGAACTGGTCGTCGATGTACGCGGTCTTGACGCGCATGGTCTCGACTGTAGGGCTCACCAAGCCGTACATGAGGTCGTCCAGGGTGCCGGCAATCGAGCCAACAGTGAGCACCACTGGCAAGTCTGACGTCTGCACGGCGCCACTGCCAGAGAAACTGTCGATCGATTGCCGAATGTCGTCGATGCCGCCACCGCCGTCGCTCTGGTGCTTACGCTGCGCGAACACGCGCACGCTCTCGCGCTGCTTGATGCGTTTCCACACGCGCTCGTCGATGGCGCTACAGCCGCCGTCAAGCACGTACTGCTCGTACTGCGCCACGTAGTTGCTCACGATCATGCGCGAGAGCTGCTCGAGCGTCTTGCTGTCAGCCTCCGAGAGCGCGAGCGGCGCGAACGGGCTCGTGAACCTGGTGCGTTTGCTGGCTCGGTTCATTCCCTATGATATCTCTGTAGCTGCTGGATGCTTGGAGCCTCGCCTTGTTGAGCAACGTCTGAGCTTGTCAGGAACCGAGGGACTGTGAGACTGGGCCTCTGGTCACAACTGAACGCCTCACATCTTGGCAGTACATACAGTATTAACCGCTTCGGCAGCCATCCAAGTCGCCTTTTCCATGTTCACGCTCTTCAATTGCAGGCACATCAGAGGAACCAATCGTCAAGCTCATGCTTGTTTGACGATCTCAGAAATGGATTTGCTGGGGAGTCCATCCCACATGAGAGACAGCAATGCCCTATTCTGTGCACCATTATTAGCTTTACGACACCGGCATAGTACATTTAATTCACACATAGAGAGAAAGGATACAGAGAAATACTTTGTCTTCCTAAGCAGCTCACAGGACTCAAAAGATACTCGACATGTCGGAGGCCGTGGGCGAGCAGACGCTGCTGCTGGCCACACTCGAGAGCGCCATGAGCCCCTCGGTGACGTCCGAGAGCGCGAGCTCCTGCTGCGCGATCGCGAACGCGTCGGAGCGCCGCACGTCGTCGTAGCACGCGGGACAGACTGCGAACGCGCGCCGCCAGAGCTTGCCTGTGGGCGAGTCGACCTGGCTCAGCGTCTTTTTGAGCCGACAGGACGAGCAGACAAAGCTGGCGCATAGGATGCACCGGCGCTTGTGCGAGTCACCCAGCGCGCTCCGGGCCTTCGACGGCGGTCGACGACACACGACACAGGGTCCCAGCTGATGAGATGACTGGTTGCCCTCGATCTTCCCGCGCTTGGTGCGCAGCCACCAGGCGAGCTTCTTGTGATACGAGCACTCGAGGAACTTCCAGACGGAGATGAACATGTCGGCGGCCGCGAGGATGACCATCGGCCGGATGGCGCTCCCGCACGGGTCCACGATCGCCCGCAAGTACATGTCCACGCGGTCGCTCTCCTCGTTCTGGCGGTAGATGCCGCAGAACGAGATGTTCCCGCGGATGAATGACGGGAGCTCGCGGGTCTGCGGGAAGTGTACCGAGTGCAGCAGCTGGAAGCCCAGCCGCTCGCCCGACGCCGTGTGCGCGATGCCCGTGCGCTCCATGTACACAAAGTCCCGGCTGTTCACGGCGGGGCGCAGCAGGAAGCTCTGCTGGTTCTGCACCCACTTGATCACAACGCTCTGGAACGGGTCGGCCTCGGTCGGCGACGCGATCGTCTGGAGCACCACGCAGTCGTGCACCTGGTCGATGATGTACGACGTCTTGATGCGCATGACTTCGATCGTCGGACACACGAGGCCGTACATGAGGTCGTCCAGCGTGCCGGCCATGGAGCCGACCGTGAGCATCACCGGCAGGTCCGAGGGCTGCCGCGCGCCGCTCTCGGACAGGCTCGCGATCGACTCGCGGATGTTGTCGAAGCCCACCTCGTGCTCGTCGTCGTGGTGCTTGCGCTGCGCGAAGACGCAGACGTCGCCGCGGCGCTTGACGGGCTTCCACACGCGCGTGTCCACGTTGGCCGTGCCGCCCTGGCGCTGGAACGCCTCGTACTGCGCCACGTAGTCGCGCAGGATCATGCGCGAGAGCTGCTCGAGCGACTCGGCCTCCACGTCCGAGAGCGCGAGTGGCGCGAACGGGCTCGTGTACTTGACGCACTGGCGGTGATGCTGGCGGTGGTGCTGCTGGTGGTCGCTCATAGTCCACCACTGTACTCGCCCTCCGGCGGCTCACGTTGTTGATAAGCGAGTGAGTGAGCGAGCGAGCGAGTGGGGTTTGAGTACAGTAGTGGACACCGGAGCGCGGCGCAATACTCTTGCATTAGGCTAGTTGTCTGGCTGTCTGCTCCGCTTTCCCGCGTACCGTAAATGCCAAATGAGCCCTTCCAATCGAATCGAATCAGTCAAATCCATTGATTTGCAGGTCCATCAGCACTGAACTGAACTGGTGTGGGCCACAGTACGGTTATGGCTCCAGTTACTTCAACCACAATCCATCCCATGATGAACCAGAGCAGACTTTTGGCAACCAGCATGCATGCATCAAACGTGGGCTGGTATTTATTGGCAAGTGCAAGTGCCCTCATTGTTTAGTTATGGATGGCGAGCTGCGTCTGTTAAAAACTGCCTTCAGAACTATACAGATTATTAGTGGGTTGGTCTGATAAATCCATCCCCACCAAGCAAAGTGGTCCACAGTCGTGAGTATTGACACTGCGAACTCGGTCCTGACCCCTCGCTCGTGTCTTCTCTCTCTCTCTCTCTCTCTCTCTGTGGCGGATGGCAAATCGCGCGTGGCTGCGTGCGTGCGGCGCGCAATCGCAACCCAGGATCAACCAGAAAAGATCCGTCGGTGGCATCATCATAAGTGATCACAAAGTGTGAAAAAGGTAGGATGCCTCAAAAGAAGGACGATTTTCTTATCCCCGCATCTTCATTATATGTACGCATTGTTTTGATGCTAATCAAGCCTTTTACAGACCAATTGCGCAGTCTAAAATCACTTTCATCGATTAATACGCAGCTGAGAAACTCGGAAAGTGTGACCAGGAAAATGGTCGGTCCAAGCCAAGCTCCTCTCAGTGAGGATTTCCCACCAGGCAAATGGCCGGCTGGTTGTCCGTTCAAGCTCATCAGAAATACTCGGACGTGGCTTACCACGTCCAAGGATCTTCATCGCACCATCCTTTTCTGGCCCCAGCCTCGAACACCTTCAAGCCTGAGCTGGGCCTCAATAACAGAAGAGACTGCCGTACATTGCGGGCTTTGAAACCATTTCATTCTTTTACAACAACGTCTCCAAGGTAGTTAGGAACGACCGCTACATGTTACACCACCCATCCTATCACAAAGTTCCAACGCCTACGCATTCGTATAAATCACGAGAAGAGGCTGTCAGCGAGCGACTCGACGCTGAACCGCGAGCCGCGCGACGAGGACCCGTCCGAGCTGGTGCTCGTGAAGAGCTCGCTGCCGAAATTGTCGACCGACGCGAACTCTTGCTGCGCGATCTCGAACGCGTCGGCGTAGATCGCGTCGTGGTAGCACGCGGGGCAGAACGCGAACTCGCGCTGCAGCAGCTTCGCCTCGGCCGACGTCAGGTGCACGAGCGTCTTGCGGATCTTGCACGACGAGCAGACGTAATTGAAACACAGACTGCAGCGCCGTCGACGCAGTCCGTTCAGCAGGTTCGTGGACGGCGGCTTGTGGCACGACACGCACTGCGGCTCGAGCTTGAGCGGCCGGAGGTGACCGAACCTCCTGGGGTCTGAGGAGCCTAGGATTGGGTGGATATCGTTGCTGCGGTTGCTTTGGCTGGTGCTCAACTCCGTGCCGCCACTAAGGTAGCCGCTCTCGCCGGCGCTCGAGACCGCCCTGCTGCGCGTGCGCATGAGCCACGCGAGCTTCTTGGACCGCGAGCACTCGACGTATTTCCAGATCGCGACGAAGACGTCCACGGCCGCGATGACCACGAGCGACCGGAGCGCCATACCCCCGGGGTCCAGGATGCCTTTGAAGAACACGTCCACCTCGTTCGGGTTCTCGGGTTTCTGGCGGTAGAGTCCGCACGCCGACATGTTGCCGCGCACGAGCGAGTCAACGTTGTGGGTCTGCGGGAAATGCACCGAGTGCAGCAGGTGGTAGCCGACGCGCTCACCCGTGGAGGTCTCCGTCGTGCCCGTGGCTTCGATGTAGATGAAGTCCCGGTTGTTCACCGCGGGCCGGAGCAGCAGCTTCTGCGTGTTCTCGACCCACTTGATTGTGATGCTCTGGAACGGGTTCTCCAGCGTCGGCGTCACGAGCGTCTCGAGCACCACGATGTCCGCCAGCTGCACCTGCATGTACGCGGTCTTGATGCGCATGGCGTCCACGGCCGGGCTCAGGATGCCGTACACGATGTCGTCCAGCGTGCCCTCTACCGAGCCGACCACGTGGATCACTGGCAGGTCCGCCGACGCCTCGGTGCTCTCGAAGCTGCTGCCGGTGTCGCTGGGCGTCGGGCTCGGCGTGTTGTGGTCGTGGACATGCTGGGGTTGTTGGAAATCGGTATTATGTGATGGTGGTGGTAGATTGGGCATCCGACTGCTCATCCCGTGACGCTTGAACTTGGACCGCTGGGAGCTCTTG
Organism: Globisporangium viniferum; assembly: GCA_023333705.1. Classification (NCBI taxonomy): domain Eukaryota; phylum Oomycota; class Peronosporomycetes; order Pythiales; family Pythiaceae; genus Globisporangium; species Globisporangium viniferum. The sequence continues at coordinate 8,532 of JAASFI010000363.1, forward strand.
TGACGCCGGCGCTCGGCGTACGCGCGCACGTTCTCGCGCTGGCGCATGAACTTCCACTTGCGCTCGTCCACGAGCCCGCGGCCGCGCGTCATGTGCTCCTCGTACTGCGCCAGGTTCTTCTGTACGAGCAGGAGCGCCAGCTGCTCGATGCGCTCCGCGTCTTCGCGCGAGAGCTGCAGCTCCGGGAACGGCGACGTGTACTTGGTGCGGCCCATGCGACCACGTCAAGGTCTAGCTGAGCCTGCTGTGAGTGTGAGTGTGCGATAGAACGCTAGACGAGGACTGGGGGCTTGGGGCTTGAGGGCGTGGCGGTGGTGGTCCATGGAAGGGTGCAGTGGGCAATGGGAAGAATGGCGGCCACTGTGCTTGCTTGTGGGGATGGGGCGTGAAGAGCTCCACCTGATTTTCAATGTCGGCGGCAGATGACACATGTGCCGATTAGGGACTTGGAAGAGTAAGAGCTCCTAAATTATCAGGTTAGGATACTAAATTAGGGGTGAAGTGGATAGCTTAGGGTATTGAAGGTGACACGTCTGACTCAGAGAAGGCGATCTTGTGCTTCAATCAGGGATTTTGGGAGGAGAGATCCTTATTTAAAAATGGAAACCTGGGAACAGTCGTGCGCCAGATGTGCAACTTCTTGAAGGCGCTTGACGTGCGCCACCTCTGGTGATGCGTGCGCAACTGCGAAGACCGTCTTTTAAAAAGGTTTGTCATATGCATGTATCAACTGTTTGTTTGTAAGTAATGTGTGTTTATACAGTTGCTATTGTTAAAAATACAAAGGTTTTCCGCGTCTTTCCCGTGACTGGTGCACTCGTGTGTTTACACAAAGTGCAACTGTCGCGGGAAAGCGGCTTAGTACATATACTGTATTCTCTTTAGTAAATACGCTTTTGCTGTAAATACATTTTGTCCGCTTTCTTTCTCGTCAATTCTGTAGTTTGTTTCTTTTAAATACGCATTTCAAATATATATATTATATATATACGCATAGACGTGTCCGTACCAACTGGCTTCACGAATCGCGCTCGCAGAGCGAGAGTGGTACGACACACGCGCAGCGTGATGATCGCTGAGTCCTGATCGATTGAGCTGGCTACTCTGCCGCCTGTTTGTGAGTTCTGGTGCGTTCGATAGCCCAGATCCCCAACACATCACAGCATAACGATTGAATAGCACTCATTCATCATCATCAGATCCCTCCACACACACACGCGGACGCGGACGCCAAGTCTATTAAGTTGCCTCTGGGTCCTTGGGCTTCTGGTTTCTTTCTGTGCGAGTGACTGTACCTTCGCGCGCTTTCTCTTGACAGTGTGAACGCATCTTAAGCGATGGTGCGATCCTGGGCTGAGCTGAGCCTGGACGTCAATCGCCATGCCGTTCGCTGCTGTCTCTTGCTGTGACTTCACTGCAAATAGATACTATTGTAGTATCGAGTCTTTGATTATAGCTACACAGTGATCGCATCACAGTACCCGTAGCTTTCTGTGCTCACCAGTAACTCTTTCCCCTGCTGCGGAGACCTTGGTTCGGATCAAGTGACCTCTATTCTAGCACGCCTCGCTGTCAGGGCTGAGAGAAGCAACTGATTGGGTGCAGGTTGCCATTGGACGGAGATTGGCTGCAAAGGCGCCAGTGCGTGGCATTGCTTCCCGCGGGCTTGGCTGAAACACACACGCGCGCATTGTGATTTGATTACCCTTGCTCGGCGCATCAGTAGGATGGGGGGTGCTGACGTACACTGGTTTTCACGAATAGGCGAGTCATCATTTGTCTGTCTCTGTGTCACGACCGTCACCTCAGTCTCGCTACTGCGTGTTGAAGATCACCATCAAACGCGGCAAGCGAGCATGCTGGCTGGCTGGCTGATGTACAGGATCACTCTCTTCTGGCTGGCTCGCTCTGGGAACTGGTGTCTGGTGGGCTTCACGTGTCTTTCAACTACACAGAAGCCATAGCAAAGCGTCATTCGCCACGGGCGTGTGACGTGACGTCTCCAAGGAATAGTACAGTTCGGTAGCCGCTGCCTGAAGGCGATGGCTACCTTCCGTGTCGTGAGGGATGAAGTGTACTGAACTGTATGTTCAGTACATACAGTAAACGCCACGTGGACAGTTACTGTAAAGACCAAATGGGTGGACGTGGTTGGCCGATCTTCTGGTCCCAGGTACTGGAGGAAATGGGTACAACCTCCAAAGATGGCTACAGTGCAAGTTGCTCCACTGCCAATCAATCACTTGCAACACCAAGTCCATTGAGTTGAATATTATCACAACAGTGATATCGATATGCCACAGGTGCCACCATCGTGTCGCGATAGATATATTAAAATAGTTACATAACGTACAAGCCTGGCTTGCTCGCATCTTGCACGGACTCAGTTCAAAGTCGAGTCACCTCCTCAGATGGAGATCAGGCTCTCTGCGAGTGGGTTCGAGTTCCCGCGCCGTGCAGCACCACCGCCGCTGGCTGCCCCCATGTCGAGAACCCGCTCCGAGTGGTTGGTCGAGAACAGCTCGCTGCCCATCCCGAACGGGTCCACCATCGCGAACTCGCGCTGCGCGATCGAGAACGCGCTCGCTGTCACAGCTTCGCGGACGCAGTTTGCGCAGAACGCGAACTCCTTCTGTCGCAGTTTGCCCGTCGCCGAGCTCAGGTGGCTCAGCGTCTTCTTGACCTTGCACGACGAGCAGACGTACTTCCAGCACAGGTTGCACTTGCGCTTGCGCACGTCGCCGAGCATGCTCCGGCTCAGACTCGACGGCGCCTTGTTGCACGTGACGCAGCAGCCCACGTCGCTCGACTTGCGCGACTGTTGGAAGCGGGTGTCGTCGTCGTCGCTGACGGTGCTACTGCTCGCAGTCGAGAACGAGCGGCGCCCGGTGCGCAGCATCCACGCGAGCTTCTTCATGTGCGCGCACTCGACGTTGCGCCAGGCCGAGACGAGCGCGTCCGCCGAGGCGCTGACCACGATCGCCCTCATTATGTTCCCTCCGGGGTTCAGGATCCCCTTGACGTACACGTCCACTTCGTTCGGGTTGCCGGGCTTCTGGCGGTAGATGCCGCACACCGACATGTTGCCGCGCACGCGTCCTTCAAGATCGTGGGTCTGGGGGAAATGCACCGAGTGCAGCAAGTGGAAGCCGATGCGCTCGCCTCGTGATGTATGCGTGATGCCCGTCGTCTCCATGTACACAAAGTCGCGGTTGCGCACGAGCGGCCGGTACACGAGCGCCTGCTCGTTCTCCATCCACTTGATCGTGAGGCTCTGGAACGGGTTCTCGAGCGTCGGCGTCGCGAGTGTGGCCAGCACTGTGGCGTCCGAGACGTTGTCCCCCACGTAGGATGTCTTGGCGCGCATCGCCTGCAGCGTGTGGTTCACGACGCCGTACATCATGTCGTCGAGTGTGCCCACGACCGAGCCGACGACGAGCATCACTGGCAACTCGGACGGGGTCTGCGGTTTCTCGTCGCCATTGGTCTCGGCGTCTACTGAAGCGCTCCCGGGACGTGGCGTGTTGTCATTGCTGCTGCTCTTGCTGCGCTCCGCGTACACGCGCACGCTCTCGCGCTGCTTGACGAGCTTCCAGGCGCTCTCGTCGATCGCCTGCTGCTGCTGGTGCACAAACTGCTCGTACTGGAGCATGTTCTTGCGCACAAACATGTCGGTGAGCAGCGCGAGCCTCTCGACGTCGTCCTGCGGCAGCTGCAGCGGCGCGAACGGGCTCAGGAACTTGGTCTTCGCCATACTTGTTGGCTATCGTATCCGGATATGTGAGCGTGTTGGCGAATGGAGCTGCTGGGAGGAAAATGAGCTCTTCGCGCCTCGTTCCTGACCTGTCAATGGGGTCTCGACACTGGGCACAGGCGAGCGATAAACTGTCTGTGGAGCTACTTTACAGACATAGCAGACACGTTTGAGCGTGAAGATTGCAAGGATCAGCCGGCATAGAGAGCGAGTAAGAGAAGAGCGCCGCCTGGTGGCAATCACTGCGTCGCGCGTCCATGGTGGACGATTGTGGCCCCATGTGGAGGCGACAGCTGGGATTCCGACTGTTCACCCTGTATAAGGTATCGATTTTTTATACAGCTTATTTGTTGTCGAAAAGGTTATTTAAATATGTTAATTAATTTATATTGTATATAAATAGGTGTATGTTTTCTAAGCGTGCTATATGAAGGGATGCCCATCGTTGGTGGATTTCAGACATTTTTTTGATCACTTGTATTGAAAAGTCCACCTGTTTGTGTGGGGCAGAGGCAACTTTTCTTCTAGTTCTAATTGCGCATTGACCAAATATACGCACAACGGTTCACAAGATAAGATCAAGAAAATCACTCTTAAAATACGATTCTGTCATAAATACGCACTTGAGCAACTGGAAATGTCCGGTAAAAGAGAAGCCTTGGATTCTGTCAACACCACTCGGAAGTGTGAAGAGGCCTTGTGTTTGTTCATCAGCTCTCCACACATCTCACACACACACACAGGCAGTGAAGGGGGTCCTTCATTGCATCGGTGGCCCCCACGCAACTGACGCTTTCAGTTCTCTCGAGTTCAGTTATGTAGTAATCCCCAGACGACACCTATGTATCCTTGCTCTGAGAAAAAATATCAAGGATCATCGAGAAAGGGCACGCCAGCAGCAACCCCTCATGATAAGAAGGGGGGAGTGAACTGAAATTAATGGGTGCTGCGCTCATTGAGCGAGCGTTTAACATCCCGAGATGTACAGTGCAGCAACGTCTTGGCGATCCGGCGAAAATCAAAAAGTCCTGCCTGAGACGACTCCACCACCACTTGGGTATTGTATTTGTCAGGATAGTTTTGCATACAAACTCCAAGTCAAATTGGCGTGTGGACCGGATGTAAGGAACCGAGTCCATCCCTCTTTCCCGGTGGAAACCACTCACCAAGCCTTAGTGTTACACATCCCTTCGGTTTATTATTTTTCTGTAATCCGGTGACTACAGCATAGGCTCCGAACAGATAGATATTTGCCTAACGTTTCGTTCCGTTCCTCTTCAACGACCTCCCAGTCCAGTGCAACGCTCAGCGAATCCACTTGACCACGAGTTTCGTTTGCATCTGAGCCACACACACGCACATCGCTCATGGGAGGTCATTTCTCTTGGGGTGATCTCACATTCACTCGTAACCCTCTTGTGCACTTAGTACAGTCGTTATTTGATGATGGGAGCGGGTCCTGTATTCTCCCAGCCACGAGAGCCCTCCCAGCACGCTGGGCTCGCTTGGTGAGAAAGGACCCAAGCAAGCTTTCCGCAAGCTCAGCATTGCATTTCTCCACATTACCCAATCGCAAAATGAGTTCGTCAAACTGTCGATAGTACTGTCTCCCCGTTCCTCTTCTTCTTCTTCTTCTTCTTCAAGGTTGATCAACCCTTGAATGGCCTTTCCGAAGCGTCTTTCTGGGCGGGTCAACAGCATCTTTGTAAGCTGAAGTACAAAGTTCACAAGGAGAAAGTAGGTCGATTTGTACTACTACCAGGCTCCGTACTCCGCGTCAGAGGTCATCTTTGCCTCTCAGATGTTCCCAGTCAGTCAATCGGAGTAGCTCCAACCTACTTTGAGATTTTGTTGTTGTTGTTGTTGTTGTACATCCCTTTCGGTACTCCGTCCCATACCTGCGTACCTCTCTAGGTGGCCCCGATCTCCTTGAGCCGATCGGCGTACCGCAGCGTGTTGAGCGTGTGGTTGCAGCTCTCGGACCAGGGCGAGACCGTGGCGATCATCACGGTCTTGGAGCTCTCGGAGAGGAAGCTGTCGCGCAGCAGCTGCGTGAGCTTGCTCTGACGAAACGGGATGTGGTTGGCGCCACGGTCCAGCGCGCGCACGCACTCCTTGAGCGCCAGCAGACTCTTGTTGTTCTCCGCGCCTTCCATCCGCGTGTTCTTGCTGCAATGAACACCCAGGCGGTATACAGAGAAACGGAAACCGTTAGAACCCAGTACATAAGCTATATCGAAGTATACAAGTCGACTCAATGTACTTACTTGTCGCTCTGGGTATCACAAGCCCGCTCGCTGCCAGCCAAGTCAACCATCGACAGCCGCGCGAGGAGCGTTGAGCTGTTGCCCGATGTATTTGGATACAAAGTGATCCGCAGCAGCGCATGTGAGCGCGACGAGTCATCGTGCACCGCGTTTGCGCTCGTCGCGCGCGAGTCCTCGCCGTGCTTCACGAGGTCGAGCAGCTCGTCGGCGCTTGCGATCATGATCTCCTTGAGCCCGAGCAGCTGCACGGTGCCCTCGCCGTCCTCCATGAGCTGCAGACGACTGCGGCCGTTGAGAAGGTCGTTCACGTTGTTCATGTAGATCTCGTAAAAGCTCACGCCGACCAGCACGGGAGACGACCCATTCCCATCTCCAGACCCACCACAGCAGGCCTCGATGCGCTCAAAGAGATCAGAGGCAGCCTGGCGGTAAATCGACTTCATCGTGTACGTTTTCCCCGAGCCTGTCTGACCGTAGGCGAACACTGTAAGGTTCGAGTGGTTCCCACTCCGCGTCTCAAGAATGCGGTCGTGGATCAGGTACGGGATCAGTGGCCCCACAGAGCACGCGTACACCTGCGAGTTGTCCTGGAGCTCGTCAAAGACGCCATCAAAGTGGAACTGGTGGTGCTCGAGCGACTCGGAGCAGTCCACTTTGAGCTTTGGCTCGTGTAGAATGAGCTCCTGGCGCCGAGAGCTCGCTGGAGAAGCAGCCGCTGCCTTTGCTCTGCCTTGTCCAGCAGCGACGAGATACAAACAGGAGACAATGTCGTAGCCCTTGGCCTTGAGCTCTTTCTTTGACAGCGGACGCTTGCGCACAAACACCGAGAGTCTGGACGTCGACGCCGCAGCTTGAGCTGTAGATCCAGCAGCAGCAGGCTTTGTGATCGACGGCAGTGCTGCTGCTCCAGTTGCTTTCTTCTCCTGTTTCTGAAATACCAGGAGCGCGTCGCGATATTTCTGAATCAGGCGCCGGAACTTGTACCCGGTGTCGTCGCCGTGCTCCTCGAGCTCGGTCTGGATGCGCTGCTTCTCTTCCGCTTGCTGGGCTCGCCGCTCATCGCGCTTCCGTTGGATCTCTGCGAGCGCATTCAGCACGGAGCCCTTGGGTTTGGCTTTCGCTGCTGCGGCGTGCTGCTGTTTGGTCTCTCGCGTCACATGCTGTTGCTGTTGTGATGGTGGCTGCTGCTGTTGCTGAACTGGAGGCTTGGACTCTCGAGCCAACGTAGGCTGGGGCTTAAACTGCTTCACTGGTGCTTTGAACGACTGGAAGTCCTCGCGCTCTTCACGGTTGTAGTAGTTCTCTCTCTGTGGCGGTGGCGGCTGTGAAGAGGAATTCTGGGGAGGGGTCAAAATCTTGGTGTTGGCTCTTCGAACGAATGGAGGAGGCAGACTTGGCTTTGTGAGACTCCTGTCTTCATACGAATTGCCACCAAAGGTATTCGACAGTTTGTCGCCCCCATCGTTGTCCATCAGCGGTGGTGCTGAGTCCTGCTCGTGAAGTTGACCACGAGACCGATGGTTACTTGGTGGTCTCACGCTTGCAAGTGAAAGCGTTGACGGTGCTGGGACGGAGGTGATGGGGCGGCGTGGAGCTCCAATTGCTGTGGCAATCACTGGTGGCGGAGGCTGCTGTGAATCGTCTCTGCTCGCTGGGTCCTCGTCGTCATTTGGCTCGGAAGTTGCTGCAGCACTGCTGAATCGTGAGAATGGTTTGGCGCCTGGCTGTTTACTGCCACCGCCCCCTCCTCCTCCTCTCCTCGCAAACGGATTCAGCAGCGCGCGCACTTTCCACTTGTTCACCTGTGGCGAGCTGGTAGAGTACTCGCCACTCTCGTCCCCAATGTCAGTGCTGTTGTTATTGTTATCGTCTTCACTGGGAGAGCACTTCTTCCAGGGTCGAAAGAACCCGCTCTGCTGCACCACCACTGCGGTTGAAGAGTGTAGAGAGTCCGCTTCATCTTGAAACTGGTGGTGGTAACGGTGGGTTTCCTCTTCGGCCTGATTCGTTGTTTCGTCCTTGGGATCGCTGAACGTCTGGTCGATGCTTGGGGGTACATCTGGTGCTGGGTCTTTAGGTTCACTACTCTGTTGCTGTTGAACAGGAGAAATAGGCCTAGAAGCAGCAATTGGAGCTTGAGGCTTGCCGCCAAGTTCCTCCTCTGCCTCTTGCTGCTGGTTCTTTGCTGACGGATACTGGGGGAACTGAGGTTGCCGTGCATCCTGGGGCTCTTGTGGTAGCTGCTGCTGCTCCTTGTAGAGTGGTGGCATACTAGCGTGTTCTTCGATATCGTGAGTATTTGGTCGGAGCCCAGGAAGCTGTTGTCGCAATCCCGCGTTTTGAAGGTATGGTCCTTGCTCCATGCTGCTGTTCAACGGCAGTCGCTTCATGGAGCCAAAGTACGACGGCGCCTTCCGCCGCCCGCCGCCAGTGTCTTGCTGCTGCTCCTTCCCAAAGCCCGACGATGATGATGCAGACGCAGGATCGATTTCCTCTCGGCTGTACGAGTTCCTAGACCTCCCACCATCGTTCAAAGAAGACGATAGCGGCATTGGAGTATACTGTTGTGGTGGGTACTGATACTGTTGCTGCTGTTGTTGGAGAGAGGAGCTGTTCGGTGGGTTCGCAGCCCATGGCGGGAGCGTCGGCAGAGGTGGCGGTGCTCGCTTCTCGTACCCAGATGAGGATGACGGCGCGTGCCAGTCATGAACAGCTCCGTAGGGGTTCGGAGCGTAGCTTGCCCCCGCGAGCTGCTGGTGCAACTGTCGTAGCGAGCCTCGGCTTTCCATGACAATTTCACACACTGAGGGTCCCAATTACGGGCGTCGTCGTAAATCCTGGAAGGGCTCGTAGTTCCTGGAAGTCGACGTGCGGCACGCGCTGCTGCCGCACAAGATGGAGCTTAGGCTCATGCAACTCAACGCGATGATGGAGACGCAAGGTAACCTGACAGTGTTGACTTTGGCGATCACTTTGGTGGTTGCTTGATTTGCTTTTTATAGCGCGCTCAACACAGCGAAGAAGATGGAAATCTGAAACTCACGCCAGCGTCGGATTTTCTTCAGTAACAGTTGTCTTTACCACGAGAATAGCGAGGCGAGTTCTCTCAATATACTTTGCTTCTTTGTGCAGTCAGTCAGCCTGACGGTTGACGAGGTCGCGCATGACTTAGGAATTAATCCACTGTTGCACTTGCGCATTGCTCAGCATGTCCTGCTCAAAGTCGAAGGTTGCGACCTCGAGGATCTTGATCACGCCACTCGCATTATCGAAGACCGTGATGTAGATCGTTGGCTTGTCGACGGGCCGCGTGGCGTAGTTGTCCCCTCCTGGGGCCACATCGACGCCGTCGTAGAAGTAGTAATGCGTGGACACTCTGTCGCGCCACGGGTTGGTCTCGATGACCTCAGCGATGTCCAGCTCGCCGCAGCCGCCGATCGCACCCATGCCGCGGCAATTGCAGCCCGAATACTGGCCGCTCCAGAGCACCTGGGCATTGAGTATCCAGATCGCCGGTTGGTTGGGGGTCTTGCCCCAGGGCATCTGCACTTTCGTGACAAAGATCTTCTTCGCGCCGCCCCAGCCGTGGTAGCTCCACGTGTTGCCGTGAAAACCTGGGCAGTCCCATGGCTTCGTGGTGCTGCAGGGCTTCTCCGTCATGATGTTGACTTCCACACCCGTGTCGATGCCCGGTCCACCTCCGACGAGCGAAGGATTTGACGCCTCCGCCAGAGTTCCACTGAAAGGTTGCGGCTTGGAGGCAACAGATTTACCATCTGAGGATGAAAAGCCCTGCGGACCGCGCGTGCCGCTACCCGAGTAGTCGATGTTCTTGTTGTTCATGAAGATGAGGTTGCTCGCTGCGCCGCCGCGCTTGTACCAGGAAACACGCTTCCATGAGATCGCTGGCGCGGTGAGGGTCGTGCCGGGCGTTACCCCAACATACACTGCGATATTGTAGATCTCCATGGGACCTCGGAACACCATCGACACTTCTTCGCTCAGTGGGCCCACGCGGTTCTTCATGAACACGCGATTGCGCTGACAGTTCTTGAGACTCAAGGTCATCTCGTACGAGCCGATGGCATTGCCTGCGAACCTGCCTCGGTACGCGTAGTTCGCCTTCACATACGCGGAGCTGCTCACACTCGGGACCAGGATCGCAGAGGATGAACTCGTGGAGGTCGAAGGAGTAATCGCGCTCGTGGCGCTGCCTGGCGGACAGAAGATGATGTCAAATTCAGTCGTGTCCGGGCAGTCGTGGGTCTTCCAGTCGTCCGTCGGGAACTGATACGCGTCGTCGCAGCGGTCGGCGAGGCAGTAGACCGCGCGGCAGTTGTACCCACTCGTGATCTTCTTTGGCACGATCGCGAGCCCGACGTTGAAGCCTGTTTTCCCCGTGAGCGCTCGGCACTCGTCAAAGCTCTTGCAGGTGCCCGACTAGGTTGTTCAGAAACATTTCACATGTTAACATCGCCGATCTAGAGATTACCAAACAACAAAAGCAACTCTGCGAGGGTTCTTACTCCCGGCGAAACGATGCTGATGTCATACCAGGCCTTCCCATCGCCCGGGATGCTGAACTCAGCCACTGCAAAACGCAAAACACACAAGAAGATCAGTATGGTAAACGACTCCAATCCAGCCAAAGCGAAGCAGATGCAAACACACACGTACACGTCGCTTGGTCCCCGTATCCGTGGCGCCACATGAGCGCGGGGCGAGCCACGTTCTCTACAAGCGCTGGTCCGCCCTTTGGGAGCACGATCAGGTTGGTGTTGTCCCAGAGCTGGATGTCGTGGACGCACTGGTTCTTGAAATTGACCTTCGTCGCAGTAGTCACACAACGCGCAAGCGCGGCGATGCTGCCGAGTACGATGAGGAGCCGGAGATGGTCACTTATTCGCATGTTTCACGATCGGATTCGCTATTTGGTTGTAGCTCCGCTCTCGACGCGAACACAATGTCTTTGACTGCGGGGTGAGTGAGCGGAGCAGATAAGTGGAACTGGGCACCAAACACCACCAGGGGCGCGACTTCTGAGCACAGAACCACCCACCCACTCAGCGCGGCGCCTCATCCGCGATCCGCTCTCTCACTTCCAATTGTGCACCACACATTGCGTGACCTTTCAGGGATCCACCTTTTTTGAGCTGGGTCGAAGGATTTGTGGCCGCACGTTGCTTTCACGATCATTTCTTGGTGCTGATGAAGCCATGGAGTGGTCTGTGCTGATCGAGTATCGCGGCGCAGTCGCTCTTCATGTGTCTCGCTTGCTCGTCTTCATCGCCTTCGTAGCTGTTCAATCAAGCGGGCTGTTCTGGATGCGCTGAATACCGATACAGCTCGAATCGATCATTGCATTTTCAGGATTGAAATGATTGTTCCAAGAACGATCTCTCTCTCTCTCTCTCGTTCTCGCATTGCGAAACCTCCGAGAAGAGGTTTCAACATGCTCTCCGCAGCATCAGTTGTTATCATTCGAAGCCCCCAGACTCAGCAGCAGCGAGCGGCTCCTCCTTGTCTGGCTGGCATCAATCGCCACAGGCACTTTGCGATTGCAAGCTTCCTGCTGATCAGAGATTGCGACCATCCTGCTCAGCAGCAGCCTTGGTTAACGTCTACCTGACTCAGCTGTCTCGGCACCGCACAATATCATGGCGAAGCGTAGCTCGACTCGACCTTCATGCGCTCTTGTTGCCTTGTGCGCTCTGTTGGCGCTCATCGGCACACCAAACGGACTCAACGGCGTAGGCGTCAGCAGCATCGCGGCGCAAGCAGCAGACAACTCGGCGTGCGTCAACAAGTGCACGGCTGACTTCAACGCGTGCAAGGTGCGCAACTCCAAGGGTTTTGCCGACTGCTACATCCTCAACAAGTGCTTCAGCAAACAGAACTGCGACGAAGAGTGCAAGCACGCGTGCGCCATGTGCAAGAACTTCTGGGGCCACTACGTCAACAACGCCTGTGACGTGGGGCAGGTCTCGTGTCTCTCGGTGTGCGCGCTTCCAGGGGGTGCAGCGTAGAAGTAGGCGATAGCTCACTCACGATGTGGATGGGGGAATCCTTGCAGCAGCTTCATCGATTGTTAAATAACGTGCTCTTGATTTGTTTGCATCACTCGCTATCACTTGCACTTGCGTTGGAGTGTTCTTCTTCCTCTTCCTGACCGACGACGACAGGATTGATCGCTTGCTCTTCAGCCTCTTCATCATCTTCATCCGAGTCCCTCCGCTCTCTTCGCTCGTTCTCTACGTCGTCGCCGGCCACACCTTCTTCATTATCCTCCTCCTCATCGTCGTCATTGTGTGAAGACGCGATCAGTTTGTGTCGAACCTGGAAGCTGTAGAGCCAGCCGTTCGAGAACTTGAGCTTCCGCAGCTTCTCAGGGGAGGACGGATCAGCCTCTTCTTCTGCGAGCAGCGCATCGCGAATCTGCTCCGCCTTGGACTGGATCAGCACGCCAAGCACGCGCATCCCGAGCTTCTCGCAATGGGCGATCCACTCGACCAGCTGGTGCTCGAGCGAATGCGAGACTCTGGCTGACAGCGGGTCCTCGGGCTCGCCGTCAGCCGGGAGTTCGCGCCACTTTTTGAGAATCGCCGAGACGCTCGACACCGCGGGCTCCTTGGGCAGCTGGAAGCGCTCGGCGGCCCACCGGCAGAGCTGCGGCAGCGACATGTCGGCGTGCACCTGGTGGTGCGCGAAGAGCTTGCGCTGCTGCTCTCTCTTGAGGCGCACGCGCGTGGGGCGGTGCTGGCGCGGCAGTGGCTTCTTCATGCTCTCTTCTGTTTCTTCTCTAGTATGTGAATTGCTCTTTGAAATGAATGCGGAATTGGTTGATTTCTTTCCCGCTTAAAAAACGGGATATTGGCAAACATCCCTGTTTCCCTTTACAAAACCAGATGCTTCCCGTATGTAAATGGGAAACCTGGGAGAGCAAACTTGTTTGAAATGGGAACGTGAAAAAAAACAGACAACGATTTTTTCATTCCGAGATGCAACAACAAAGTGGTAAAACTCAAACAGCCACAGTATGGACAACACACACATTTACAGGACACCTTGGGAGCTTCTGCGCTGGGTAGCTGATCAAAAAGAGCAGGCTCAAGCGCCAGGAGTGACAGACAACAAGCCTAGGCACGGAGGCGACGCGCGCTCTGGACAACCGAGGTGGACGAGCTCGACGCTAGAGCACCAGTGGCTGGCTTCGCGGCAGCGTTACCATCGCCGTTGCCGCCGTTAGCAGTGGTCGAGGTGCTGGAAGCTCCTGATGGGCTACCCGAGGAGGTGCCCTGTACGGGGTTGCGTCCAGCAGCAGCTGGAGTAGATGGAGAAGCACCAGTCACGGGCTTCGGAGCGCTGACTGGAGCAGATGGAGTAGCACCAGTGGCGGGCTTTGGGATCGAACCATTGCCGCCCGCTGTGGTTGAGGTGCTGGAAGCTCCCGAAGGATTACCAGATGATCCGCCTTGAGCTGGGTTGCGTCCAGCTGAAGTAGCAGTTGAGGAAGCACCACTGGCTGGCTTCGGAGCACTGGCTGGAGCCGACGGCGTAGCACCACTGGCTGGCTTAGCAGGCGCGTTGCCACTGGTGCTAGTTGACGTCGAAGTGCTGGTGCTAGACGCTCCCGACGGGTCGCCGGACGAGGTGCCTTGCACGGGGTTGCGTCCAGCCGATGGCGGAGTCGACCCCGAAGAGCCCGTAACTGGCTTTGGCAAAACCACCACAGGCTTTGCAGCGCTCGAGCCGGAAGCAGGCTTCGGAGCCGATCCATTGCCGCCGGTAGAAGAGGTCGAGGTGCTTGACGCTCCGGATGGGCTACCTGACGCTGTACCCTGGGCAGGGTTACGTCCAGCTGAAGTAGTGGTCGAAGAGGCTCCAGTGACTGGTTTTGGGGTACTGGTTGGAGCGGATGGAGTGGTAGCGCCAGCAGCTGGCTTTGCAGGTGCGTTACCACTGCCACTAGCAGTAGTCGAGGTGCTGGAAGCTCCAGATGGGTTACCCGATGTGGTACCTTGGACTGGGTTGCGGCCCGCAGAAGTAGCAGTTGAGCTTGCACCGGTTGCTGGCTTCACGTCGGTCGACGTTGATGTCGAACTTCCAGCGGCAGGCTCTACTGGTGCATTACCACCACTGCTTGGCGTCGATCCAGTGGCTGGCTTTGGAGCAGTTCCATTGGTACTGGTCGAGGTCGAGGTCGAGGTCGAGGTGCTTGACGCACCGCTTGGGTTTCCCGAAGAGGCTGGACCTTGCACAGGGTTGCTTCCAGCCGATGATGGCGTGGATCCAGAGGATCCAGTCACCGGCTTTGGCACAACCACCACGGGCTTCGAGGAGGAGGAGCCGGAAGCAGGCTTTGGAGCCGATCCATTGCCGCCGATAACGGTGGTCGAAGTGCTGGTGCTGGTCGACGTGCTGGAACCTCCCGATGGGCTACCGGACGACGCGCCTTGAGCTGGGTTGCGTCCACCTGAAGTGGTGGTGGTCGAGCCAGAGGACGCTGACACCGGCTTTGGAGGCACAACCACAGGCTTGGAGGCAGACGACGCGGGCTTCGGAGTTGGTCCGCTGGATGTTGACGTGCTCGACGCACCAGAGGGACTGCCAGGGGTAGCAACACCTTGAGCTGGGTTCGTTCCTGGAGAGGATGGGGACGCACCGGTCGCTGGCTTCACGTTCGACGTCGAAGTTGACGTGCTGGTGCTCGCACTCGTGCTTGACGAAGACGTCGACGTCGACGAGCCACTGGTGGTAGTAGAAGTTCCAGTGTCTGGTCGCACCATCGAGTTGCTGGTCGTCACCGAAGTCCCAGTGCTGGCGGTGCTTGGCGCTCCCTGGCTTGGGCTACTTCCTGGTTGCCCAGCATTGGTCGAAGAAGCACCAGCAGTGATAGTTGTAGTAGACGTCGCAGTCGTGCTACTACCACCAGTAGCCCCCGTCGCCGGCTTGACATTTACATCACCGCTGCTCTGCACGGGCGAGTTTCCGAACGTGATCGCCGCGCCGCGGTCGCCGCTGCTCCACTCGGCGATGCTCGAGTCCACAGCGGCGCTGTCGGCGTCGAACGCGACGACAGAGCCAGCTTCAGGCTGCAGCGAGGCTTCATCACCTGTCGACTGCGTCAGCGCAGTGCTGATAGACGATTGGCACGCGGCGAGCGCGAGGCAGATCACGACAAAGTTCTTCGCATACACCATGACTCGGTCGATGCTGGTTGATGGCGCGCTTGGGGAGGCAAATTGCGGAATGAGCTCAGCTCCTCGTTGTCGTGCGAGCGAGCGAGCGAGCGTTCATCGCAGCAAAGCACCAAGCGCGTGGACCAGGCGCTCGCTCGCGCTTGCCTGTCCGTATTTACGCACCCATGTTCAAGTAAACTGGAAAAAGATCCGCTTCAATACACGCGCATTTCGCATTCACCACGCTCGCTCTCTCGCTAATCTGTGCCAGTGGCACGCACAGCTGGGCTTCCACATCCACTCGGTATCCACATGACATCAACGTACCGGTCTTGTCGTTGATAAATAAGAGAGAGCGTGTTTACTGGTGACAGCGTGGCGCAGCTGGAGGAAGCTTCCGCCGCGCCATCCGCTTCACGCTTTCCCCCGCACTGTTGCTATTGTTGTGAGCATTCCTTTACGCTTGGCAGGTTTGAATGAAGACTTTGACAGCAGGTTGACCTCAAGATTTAAAACCCTGTTGATTAGATAAAAATATGTCAACACCTGTGTTAAGAATTAATGCATTATTTTGAGCTGACAACACCTCTTTAATCACTGCACACTCTTATTGAACCCTCTTATAATAACTTACTCGTTACAACAGGCAGATGAAACCCGCCGAAATGGAGAAGAGTGGCCTGCGCGCGCACCCGCCCACCTGGCAAATAGCAAGCGCGGAGTATGTAATAATAGCCGGCTCCATGCGAATATTTCAGGCGAAGCGGAGGGGACGACCGAGCATGCGTGAGCTGAGCTGAGCGGACGAGATGCGCCGACTGGAGCGCGCGCCGCTGCCGTCACCCTCGTCTAGCGAGCACGCGCCGCCGCCGCTGCCCGCGCTCAAGTGCCTCGCGCCGATCGAAGGGACGTACTCCAAGGTAAAGTAAGCAAGCACGTGCGTGTGTGTGTGTGTGACGTCTAAAGGTGAAAGATCTTATAGAGCATTGCGTCGGCGCGCTCGTGATATGTGTGAACGTATGTGGCCCTCTGTGTATGTGCGCGTTTGTTATTCAGGAAGCGGAGCTGTCGGCGCGCAATGTCGCGCACCGCCGCGAGCGAGCGTTCGAAGATGTGGTGCGCAAGTCCAGCTGGGTGCTGAAGAAAGCGCTTGTAGGAAGCTCAGCAGTGGCAGGCAGCTTGATCAGCTCTAGCAGTGCCGCTGTCGTTCAGGATTCGGCGACGTCGGCTGTCAAGAGCAACCGGCGTGTGTCCACGCAATTCCAGCGCGCGTACGCGCTCCAGCGCCTGCACCAGTTCGAGAGCGCGGTGCTCGACTACAACGAGTGCGCAGCGCAGGAGCCCACGCACGCGCTCGTATTCTACAACCGCGGGTGTGCGCTCTACGCGCTGGGACGCAAAGACGACGCGGTGCTGGACTTGTCCAAGGCGATCAAGCTCGAGGCGAAGAACGTGCTCTTCATTGAGAGCCGCGCGATCGTGCTCAAGGAGCTCGGTCGGTTCCACGAAGCGATCCACGACTACGCGTGGCTCGAAGCGCTGCGGCGCATGACTACCAAGCCCGGCTCATCAGGAGCATCAGCAGCAGCGGATGGGAGATCCAGTGACGAGACAGTAGCGTCAACTCCCGTGGGCAACCACGCGCACCACGGCTCGTTCTCGTCGTCGTTCGGCGACTTCAACTCGTCTTTCCAGTCCGGCACACCTCCGATCGGCTCAATCATGATGAATGCAGCAAATGGCGAGAAGGAGAGCCGCGCGCGCGACTGGTTCCTTCGGTTTCTCAAGCAGAAGCCCGTCTCGCGCTCATCCAGTGATCTCCAGGAAGCAGTGGCGTACGCCAAGACGTGGAGCTTCTTCCGCGGCATGGCGAAGGAAATGGTCGAACAGTGTCTTGAAGAAGTGGCGTACGGCCATTTCGAAGCCGACCAGGTGGTCGTGGAGCAGGGAGTGCGGTCTCAGTCGTTCCATGTGATCCTGAACACTGCTGCGTCGCTGGTGAAGAACATCGACGTCCATGGGGTCTCGAAAGTGCGCGAGCTGAAGACCTTGTGCCAGGGAGACACGGTTGGACTCGAGCCATTTGGGTTCTCCTTTGCAGATGGAACGCTGAGGACACTGAGGCACGTCGTGAAATATCCTACGCGAAGCAATGGTCGCTCATCGCGTTCGCAGCTACCAGGCAGTGTAATTTCAGGCACGCGTTCTTCAGTGACGTCACCTCTGGCAGCGCATAATGCATCGCGGAGCACCAAACTTCCAGATTTCGGATCAGACAAGCCAACGCGAGCAGAGGGACGCGACCATGAACCCGGTAGTGCTGTTGGAAACGAAGACTGTGAGCTGCTTCCACTTGAGCCAGCGAGCTACTCGTGCCTGGACGAAGTCCACTGTCTCGTGCTTAGCATCGATGTGTATCGTAGCGTTCTCCACGAACACGAAGAGAACGATTTAGAAGAGCGCATCCAGTTTCTGCACTCCTGTCGCGTCTTTCAGAGCTGCTCGGACGACGTGCTCACGTCACTGGCGGCATTGTCGAGTCGGAAAGTGTACGACCCCGGGAAGGAGATCTTGCGTGCAGGCGACGTCGTCACACATTTATGCCTGATTAAACGAGGCGTCTGCCAAGTGCGGAAGACGATCACAATGTCCAAGCCCGCATTCGCGGCGAAGAAAGCGCATCAGCGTCCATCGAGTGGGTTGATGGGGGCAGGTGACGACCTCTTGACGTCAAGATCGAATGACGGCTCGTGGGTTCTGGACAACGGCTGGATGCTCACGAATCCTCGACTGGTCAACAATGCGCAGAATGGCGGCAAGCGAGAGAAGACGGTCACAGAGGAAGTCAATGTCGCTATTCTGGCGAGCGGGCAGATGTTTGGTGAGCTCAGCGTGCTGCAGCCTGGTCAATCGTCGCAAGTGACCATCCGGACGCAGACCTTGGTGGAGATTCTCGTGTTCAAGGAGGAAGACCTGACGATGCTGAACGTGCAGTTCCAGAGCGGAACGATGAACGCGCTGCAGGACTCGCTGCTCTTCCACAATCCACCGCAGCAGAAAATCATCCAGCTGCATCGCGAGATGGACACGTGGGAGAAGCAGAAGCGCAGTGTGCTCGAGGATTTCTACAGCAACAGCCCGCTCTCGATCAGTAAGAGTAGTCAAACTGCATCGCCATCACAACGAGCGCGCGACACGAAGAAGCACTTCAAGTTGTCACCACTGAAAAAGATGCAGATGAAAGCGTCAGCAGGACTCTCCAAGTCAACAGAGGGAAGCAAGAGTACGCCCGTGATTGCAGCAAGAAAGGAGCAGTGAAGACAACTACGAGACTGAGGAATTTGGATTGAAAGTGATGTTCTATTGCTTTGTTTTACTTGACTGTTCTGAGCTACGCATTCAAAAAGCTGCATTGGCATTATCTCTCAGGGAAAGTTTCTCAACATGAGTGTTCAGGTCTCAAAGATTATATCAGTTGATCATTGAGAAAATGCCAAGCGCTCATGCAATGCATCGTATCGTACACACACATACACAATCGCTACATGCAATGGTCTTTGTCGATTCAGATCTCTCAGTATGGATTTTTTCAACATCCGGGTGTTCAGGGTTTAATTAAAAACTTATGGATCATTGAGAAGTGAACAAACGCCAATGCAGACGACCATACCCACATATACATATCGATTGTTGTTTTCCCTCAACAGAGAAATTGTCCGCAGCATTCCGTACCCGCAAGCAGCCCCGTAGGATCGCAAGCCAAGCCGGGATTGACGGTTCTCAAACTTTAAATTAATCATTGGGAGCACATGCACACAGCCACACACACACACACAAGAATATACATGGAGATGCAACAAAAGAGGCGCCAGACGATGATGACAGCGATGATGGTGATGAACAGACAAGGCGAAAGCGCTGGTGAGAGTCAAGTGTGCCAGGCAAGGGGCAATTGCAGGATGAGTGAGCTCTTCCAAGCGACTTGCTCGCTGCTTTTGGCGCCAGTTGCGAGTCGACAAACGACTGGGCAGCAGCGCGAGAGTTTTTACGAGATGCTGCTTCTCACAGGCTGGGTTGTGGCTGTTTTTACGTAAAAAGACCAGGTTTTCGATTTAACGGAGAATAATATGAAATGTACGGTACCACGCATGGGTTTTGTTTTGTGTTTTTGCCGACAGCGACCGCCAGAATCGCAAAAACCTGTCTCAAAAACACAGGCTTTTGCAATTCTGGCGATCGCCGTCACACACTATATTTCAGAAAACACCCCTCCAACTTTGTCATTTCGATACTAAACGAACCAATCTAAATGTCTACATATCGTTAAATGCTGGTGGTGGGTGGTGGGTTTTCGAGAATCGAGGGGGGAAAGCGGGAGCCACGAAAGACCAACCTGCAAAGCGAGCGGCTCCGGGCGATTCACCGCAAAGCAGAAGGCAAGCACAGCAACAGCAGCACGAGAAGCATGATCGCGTCGGTTGCCAAGGGATTCGCGACCAAGAGCAAGGCCCACGCGGCCCGCTCCATGAGCACCATCCGCTACGCGGAGTACGGCCACCCGCTCAACGTCCTCAAGTAAGCTTTCTTTCGTTTGCGTTCCAGTCGCTGCCTCAATAGCGCCAGTAGAGTGATCAATGATGACGATGGCGTGGCGCCACTTGTAGATTACTTCAGCCTTTCGCTGCTGCTGTGTCTCTATCTGCCTCTGTGTGTTGGAAGAGCTCTTTTGCTTAACTATGTGATGCGTATGACTGCGAATGCTGACATATGTGTGTATTGCGACTTGTGTGTGTGTGTGTGTGTGTGTGTGTGTGTGTGCGAACAGGACCGAGGCCGATGACAAGAACGCCGAGCTGGGCCGCGGCCAAGTCGCCTTGAAGTTCTTGGCTGCGCCAATCAACGTGTCGGACCTTTCGCAGATCCAGGGCCACTACGCGATCCGTCCAAAGTTCCCTGCGGTCGCCGGTAACGAAGGTGTGGCCGTGGTCACCGCCGTCGGCGCGGACGTGAAGAACGTCAAGGTGAACGACCGCGTGATCCCGACCCAGGCCGGTTTCGGCACGTGGCGCAACAAGGCAGTCGCCGCGAGCGCGGACGTGACCAAGATCTCGGACAAGATCAAGATCGAGGACGCCGCCACGCTTTCCGTGAACCCAGCGACCGCGTACCGCCTGCTCGCGGACTTTGCGGAGCTCAAGTCGGGCGACGTGGTGATCCAGAACGGCGCAAACAGCGCGGTGGGCCAGGCCGTGATCCAGCTCGCGGCTCTGCGCGGCATCAAGACCATCAACGTGGTGCGCGACGACGGCGACTACGACCTCACGAACGAGCACCTGAAGAGCCTCGGCGCGACCGTGGTGGTGACCAGCGACTACCTGGGCTCAGCCAAGTTCAAGGAGCTGATCTCGGACCTGCCGGCGCCAAAGCTCGCGCTGAACTGCGTGGGCGGCAAGAGCTCGCTCGAGATCGGCAAGGTGCTTGCGAAGAAGGGTGTGCACGTGACGTACGGCGGCATGAGCAAGGAGGCGGTGTCGGTGGGCACGGGCTCGCTCATCTTCCACGACATTACGCTCAAGGGCTTCTGGCTGAGCGAGTGGGTGAAGGAGTCGTCGGTCGACGAGCGCGTGGCGATGCTCAACGAGCTCGCGGCGCTCGTGGAGGCCGGTAAATTAAGAACCTGGATCGAGACATACAAGTTCGCGGACTTTGACGACGCGCTCGTGGCCGCCGTGAACCGCACGACCAAGCGAAAGATCGTGCTGCTCATGGAGTAAACGGAGCTTTGCAACTCAAAGTATCCATCCAGCACAACAAGCAGAGCGAAGTGGGGATAGGACGCCAGTGGGCCAGATGGGGACCAAAGTGCCGGATCCGCAGTACAGAAATGTGAACTTTAAAAGACGCGAAGTCGAGCATTTGGTCTCTTCTGGAAGACTGGAGGAAGCCATGGACAAAGAGGATAAGGAATGAGGAAAGAGGAATGAAGAAGAAGAACACGCGGGATTCGGTCACAAAACAAATACAAAACCAAACACAACAACTCTAACAATCGGATTTCCTCTACGAAGGGCTTTCTTCCTGAGTGATGCTTAGTGACAACAAAGTTTGCCGGTTGCCGTGCGACGAATCTAACTCCTGATACCGAATGACAATGTCAATAGTCAGTCTAGTGTGCTCGAGTCTACTGGTAGAGCAGCGTGTGGTGGTCGCTCTGGTGCTGTGCGTTCACGTCCACGACTTTGGTTGCGAGTCGGCGCGGGAGCGTCTTGGCGATCGCCTGCGCGTCGAACGTTACGCGGTTGTCGGTGAACGCAGTGACCGCCGCGACAAGCGCGTCCGCCGCCTGGAATCATCAACCAACACAAGAGAGGTCCGTTAGTTAGCTACTAAGTATGCGATAGGTAGTCATGACCTAAAGCTCCCAGCCACGCACCTCGTAGGTTCCGGTGTGGTCGCGTCCAGGTTTGTAGCCCTTGGCGAGCAGGAAGTGCACGCGCGGCGACTGCTCCACCTTGAGCAAGTGCACCAAACTGGACAGGAAGCGGTCCTTGATCTCCCAGGCGGCGTCCACCTGCTGGAAATGCGAGCCATTCGTTGCCACTGGTGGCTCCGTTGTCGAGCTGGATTCCACGTCATTGCTGCTGCACTCGACGTTGAGCACCGAGTGGTAGACGTTCGGGATCGCGGCGGTGGTCGACGGCTTGGCGTACGGCAGATGCAGCGACGCCACCACGGTGAGCACCTGCACGTTCGCGTCGCTCAGCAGCGTCAGCAGCGCATCCGCGAGCGCCCAGTACTTGGATTCTTCAATCGCAGCGTTGTTCACGACAATGAACGAAACCTACAGGAAGACAGACAAACAAACAAACAGAGAGAGAGAGAGAGAGAGGTTAGTTCCGACGTGTTTGAGCTACAATACAAGACGCCAGCAGCTCATTTCCACGTACAACTGGCGCGTCTGTGGACCGTGCAGCGAGATGCCACACGTCCACATGCTCTGCGAATTCCATCGACAGTCCCAGGTGGCCTCCATCTGCCTGCGCGTCGTCTTGTTGGACTCGGAGCAGTCCTTCCGCTTGCGCGAACTGGAGCACATCTGTCGTGACAATCGTACAGCAAGCGACAAAAGAGGTGTGAGAACAACACAATAACGACATGAGCGTACAGCAAACCATGCATGCGCGGCTGGTGTAATGGTGCTGCATCGTGTCCGTACGCTGGCCTGCGAGAGAGAAGTCGTTGAACGCGAGGAACACGCACGGCGCGAGGTGCTGCTGCTGCTGCTGTGGGGTCTGGTGCGCTCCGGCCATTTTCATTCGGCTAGCTAGCTGTTCTTTTTCTTTTGATGGAGATCCAAATCGTGTCACGCTACCTTCGCGCAACCTGAGTGAAAACGCATGAAAAACAACAGTGTCGTAAATGTCGATTTAGCACTGCTAAATCGACATTCATGGTTTAAACATGGTGTTTGGTGCCTCCTAAAACCACCGATACAAGCACTTTGTTCGCCGCGACAAAAAGAATGAACGCCTATTTTCGTGCGCTCAATACAAAATCCAAGTCAAAATGCTGTTTACGTCGTTCATCCTTTTTGTCGCGCCGTGCAGTACTGTTCACGGAATGACAAAAAAATGAACGACGTAAACATGGATCCTTACAAAAACGAAGTTTAAAAATAATTACGGCGTTCATTTTTTTTGTCGCGGCGAACAACAGGTTTGGCTCGTAAGTCACGGTGTGATAAATCCATATTTAAAGCAACATGCCTATGTTTGTAACAAAGTGCAAAAACAGGAGGTTTACCCTACTCTTTCACCAAAGTACGGTGTCTCCGGACATCTTGGTTTTTGTATAATTTGTGGGTTGACCCATTCGTCCGAGTTTTCATACCCGGTTTGGCTCGGTTTTGTGGCCCAAATGTCTTTTCCACTCAATCAGAAGGAATGAATCAGAACGAGACAAATCGGAATAGTTAATCAGAACAAGGTTTATTTTTCGAGCACGAGACGAGCACCTTCAAGATTAGAAATGATAGTTATATTATCCAATCTCGAACCAAGTTTCGATGCTATTTTAACTTTGCCAAAACACCTGTGATATAGAAAATGTA
>JAASFI010000364.1:0-31813 GCA_023333705.1 Globisporangium viniferum
ACTGGGATCTCGACGACTTCTGGACCGGTTGGCGTCTCCAGAACGATGGTGGTCGTTTTGTCGCCTTCTTCGACAGCTGGGATCTCGACAACGGTTGGACCCTCTGGCGTGTCGACCACCAAGGTGGTGGATGGCTCGCTGGTCTCCTCCGCAGTCAATGGTTGCGGCTCTGGTGCTACCTCGACGGCTTGGTAAGCTTCAGGAATCTTGACATCCTCGACAAGGCAGAACTCCGTGAGAAGAGTGTAGAACAGCGAGAATCCATCTTCAGTGACATCTCCGTTGGTTAGTGTGCTCTGAGGTTTCAACAAAAAATGACAAATTAGCAACGATCCACAAGGTAGAGCAAGGCAGTCGAGGAGAATGTCGGACTTACCTTGGAAGCAATGTTCATGACGCAGTTGAGTTGCTTCTCGAAGTTGCTCTGAAGGCGCGAAATCAAGTAGCTCTTCTGGCCCGAAGACAAGTCCGACTGGTTCACACGCGAGATCGCATCGTCGCGGTTCAGCGCAAGGCGTGCGCGGTATTCATTGGTCGTGATCACTCCGTTTCCGTCGGCGTCGTAATCCGAGAAGCTTGGGATATAGAATGCATCCTCGGTGGTTTCTTCGTCGTCGTCCGGAATCACGAATGCCGATGCGGTCTCAGCACTCAAAGTTTCCGTCGACACGGAGTGCGCGGCACTGTCGTCGCCGGGCATGGCCACGTAGGCGACTGCGGCACCTGCAGCGAACAGCGCGACAGCGCCGCCGACCGCGACCATGCGTTTCTGCTTTCGGCGAGAGCTGTCATTGCGCTTCGGAGGAGCGACCACGCGTCGGATGAACGCGGATTCTTCCTCGGTGTTCTGGCTGCCGTAGTTCATGGCGATGCTGTTTCCCAATCACGCGGGGTAGCTGCTGCTGCTGCTGCCTTCCTCGGTCTCGTTGCTTTGTTTGGCGACCTGCCGTCGACAAGACAAATTTGAGAATGAGCATTCGGATGCGCGACGACAGCAGGTACCTGAACGCTTCCTTTCAGCTACCAAAGCGCCTCGAGCACTTTACATGCTGGCTGCGGCTTAAGCCACATCAAACACAGCTCCTTGGAGACGCTGGCACGAAGCGACGTAAACGATCTTTTCTGCGTCAAGAGCCACCGTCAGTCAGCAAATGTGCGACTCCAAGGGCACCACCATACAAACGTCCATACAAAAAATCGATGAAAAAGCGCACAAACACGTCTCGAAGCGACGCGCCACCGCCTCATGGAAAAGCAGAGAAAGAACGCAGTGCGTCTCGTGAGCGCGCCACACAGCCGCACATGGCGCCGCTTCGTGACCCTTTGACCACCGCAGACCCACACACAGGCGATAAAAGATCGCGCGTCCGGACTAAGCGACGCGGGGCTCTGCTTGTGGGGCGGAAGAAAGCGGATCGCGACGCTTGGCGCTTGGCTCACCGCACCAGCCGCGCCCCTTCAGCTCTTCTCATAGATAGTGGCACCCCGCCCAAGATTCCGCGCCTGTTTCACGAAGAGAGTGATAGAGAACACGGTACGCAAGGCAGAAGGTGCACAGACGCAGACGCGGACAAACTCACGCACACGAACACACGCGTGCAAGGAAGGTCGCGCGTGCGGTCGCGGGTCTCATATACACAGAGAGGCGCTTGCTTGATCGCGCTGAGCGTCGGCTTCAACCCCGCATTTTTCATCGTTCGATTTGCTTTGATGGTGAAATGAAATGGCCCAGGCGGGCGGGTGGGCCGAGTAATAACGGGTTTGAAAGACGACCTGTTTACAGCAAGGCACATTTTACAGTACATTTTTCTAATAAAAAAGAGCGGGTTGGGTTTTTGATGGTTGTGGCGGGCTTGCTGCACCATCACTGGACAGTACTGTTTCACATCTTAATAGAGCGCCTTCACATCTGATCAATCAGAAAACTCATTGGTAATTGGCGGATTTAGCAGATTTACCTGGACAATCGGCCAATAAACGAGGGTAAAATGGTTGTGTCAGCTTTGCATTATAGCCAATGAATGCACGCGACTGTTGATGTGCAATGGATCTTGAAGCGTCACAACGCAATCTGAATCTGTGGCTGTGAGTGCGCGGAGCAGAATGACCGGCCGATGAAGCTCTCAGTGGCCAAGGCCAAGCAAACCCATCTAAAGGCAAAGAAGACTTGAATGCGACCAGACGAAGAACTGCACAATGGCACTTGCGCTTTGCAAGGTCCATCAAGCGAGTGCACAAACAAGTGGCGGACACACCAAGTGGTAAGATGGGATAACCAGGCTATGATCATTTGGGTGCATGCTTGGGGTGTTGGATGCTTTGTCTTTGTGTATGCGCGCGTTGTGAGGGTTAACAGCACTTTGAGAGAGAACGAGCTGGACGATATATGCCGATCCCTGATGCTGGCGAGCACGCGGAAAGGAAAGTAGTGGATCCTGACCTTATTTGCGTCGGGGTGGACCAACCCGTCGAATCATTGCAACACGGTGTGAGAAAGTATGACTGATTATCGTATGCCTAGCTCGTGAGATGGAATGAATGATGCAAAACCAAAACCAGCCACCTGAAAATCGTTGAGTGGTCCTAAACAGGTCCTGCGCGAAATAACATGCTTTATTCTATCGAGATCGAAAGCCAGTACGTTAGAACTTGCTCAAAGGAGCGGATGGACTCTTGAATAGATGCAAGAAGGCTCTCACTTGCGGCAGCTGGTACGCGCAATGTGCCAACTTGATTGTGCTTGCAAAGTTGGAAGAACTGACAACTTCAATTCAAAGTGGCTTGAACGAGGCTCAAGCCCTTGAGGTTTCTGAAGGTCCTCAAGTGCTGAGTCACAATGGCAGCGCCATCTTCGCATCGACTGCCGCTGTTTGGTTCCCCGCGCGAAGTCTGCTTCTCTGCGTTTACACTTCGGCTCATGCTAAATGCCAATGGTAAAGGATCAATATCAACGCACTACGTATTGTTAAACGTTGTTGCTCATTGATTCTTCTGGTTGCTGATATGCAAGTCTCGCTTACATAGCCTACATCAAATACACTGGAACACGTCTCTCACACCCTAGTTTTACAGAGCTATTAGTACACTCCATACATAATGACCACCACTATTGCAAGCTCAAGGCGCCACTCATCGCTCGCTTGCTCCACGTGATGCCACAGAAATTGGCGACGTCGAATGTCGGGTCGCTTAGATCGGCCTGCTGCACTCGCTCCAGCAGGTTTCGGTACCTGAGGGCTTTTCTTGTGAGAAGGCGACTGTTGGTAGAGCTTGTGGGATCATCTGCAGTTGAACTCGAGATCGCGGCTGCAAACAAGCGAAATGCATTCTCAGTGGAGCGGAGGCATAGCGATTCGTCCTCGCACGCGATCTGCAGACGCGTCGTGATCGTCATCGCTATTGAGCCGCGTCGATTGCGGTGACGCAGTGAGCCCAGTGAACTTGGCGTCTTCGCTGCGAGCTCAGCTGTTGAGCACGACGCAAATCGGAACATTCGCACTCGGTCTAGGATCAGATTGTCGTCGCGTTGTTGATCGGAGCGTACTGCCAAACCGATCCAAGGTCGTCCATCAGGGCGCTGAGTCCGACGCGTGTGCCCAGTTGCTGGCGGTGTAGCCGAGCGTCCTTGAGGAGGGGCGCAAGGCGCGACCGTCAGACTATCCGGATTGCTGGTGGTGGTGTGGATAAACAGCATGCCTGAGATAGTTTGCTGTTGCTGGCGAAGTCAAGGTGATTTACTGTGAAATGCTTGCTTGCTCTTATGCCCACGAGATGAATTCTAAAATGGCAAAGCTTTCCACGGCGGGGAGGGAGGGAGGATCGATCGCGAAGCTGCTGCTCCTGTCTCGAAGTCTCGAAGTTGGCTGGCGAAAGTCGGTTGAAGGCTCGTTGGATCGTTTTAGATCGCATGAAGTAGAACCCTTATCGAGAAGCGCCAAACGTTATGACACCAATATTTCAGATCCTACTGTTTAGTACCACAGAAGAGTTTGAGCAGTTTTCCTCTCAAAAAGAGTACGTCACTGTGCGGTCTTGATCTTGACTGCCGAGAAACGCTGACGAAGGAGTCGGGTCGGTCTGATAGGTTGGTCGAGCGCACCAAGCGGAACCTGAACAGATCGCTGATGATCTCTCCCACACAAAAGGGACAGACTTTAAACCCTGACATGGGAGCTTCAAGGGAAGAACATGGAAATCGAGTGGATGGTCCAAGATCGGTCTTGATACTGTTCCGACAGTCAAGCGGCGCGCGCGACGCGAAGCTCGAGACAATACAGTCTCATTTTGAGCCCGTTTGATCGCTTCAAGTTACACTACAAATTGTTGGACACGCCAAGTTGCAAACGATATACTATGATCAGGCAAAGGGAGCATGCGCTCTCAGCTTCCTTGGTCATCCCGAGATACACTCATTGAGCTGACAGGATGAACACACTTGTGAGCGAGAAATTAGGATGTAAGGGCGACATGAGATCACGAAAAACTGGTCTCCACGCGGCCGATATTTGGTCAGGAAATGCCTCGGAATTGAGTTCATAGCCCTCGCGTATTCTCGAAAGCCCCGGGCGCTTGCTGAACTGTGGAACGGGAGCTGTCCCAGGTTTGGCGCGAAAGAGAGAGAGAGAGAGAGAGAGAGAATACCCTGAATAAACAAAGTAAGTAGTCGAAGTGGTCAAGTTCGTGAAGAACGACATAAGTGATGGTAGGTCACAAGACCCCTCTTGACGCGTACGGTAATCCACCAACTCGCTGACAACACCGAGCAACCGTTGGCTGAACAATCTGGTTGGTGGGAGTGAGAGTGTCGGCAAGCAAGGGAGATCAATTGGGTCGTCACCAATAGCTGTCGATTGATCAAGTGTCAAATGATCGCTTCTAACGATAACGCTAACCGTCCGATTCGAGAAAAGGAAAGGCTATTATAATAGGTTTGAGGCAGATCAAGTTGGCTTATGACGAGGTGGGTACCCTGTTCAATGGAGAGCTTTCTTGACGTTTGTATTACATATATCGAGTGAACAGGATCACAAAAAAATGACGTAACCTGCATAGTTGGTTGATTTTCGGGAGTGCCCCTGCAGCTCTCGACCTCAGTCTTGACTTCCGAATAGCAATACTGACGCTATCTGATTGCTCTTTGCTCTTGGCACTAGTTGGTACTTAATTGCTACGTTTATTGGTGTAGAGCAAATCCTAAAGTAAGTTGTTTCAAATGTACAGCAAACGCCCCTGATACCCTGATACCGCCATGGCTCTTACGAACTGCAGCGTCTAGCATAGACGTCCAGCATGCAGCAACTGATTGATAGTGAGATATCACCCACAACGCTTTCATTACAATTTGGGTGATGCACTACAACGATGGTTTGCACGCAGTCTTACAACTAACAGCACTGGCTTATACAGACACTACAGTTTTCAAACAACAAGGACACCGAGGGGATACGACATGCTTGGGTCACTGACTGATCACATACACAACAACAGTTCACACTTCGGGGGTGCGTCTAGAGCACCGACAAGTAGGAACCCTGAGGCTCGCATGCTCTTCCCGTCGGGAGCGGCGACTCCTTGGGCTCTTCGAGCAGCTTCTTCTTCGCCTGCGAGTTCATGTACGCGGCGATGGCGGCAACAGCGCCAATGACGACAAACACTGCGAGAATGCCAGCGGTGGTTCCGACGCCACCGCTGCTCGAGTTTTCGGTCGAGACCTGCTTCACGTCGCCGCTGCTGTTGCTGTCGTACTCGACACCGACAGCGTCCGAGTCGATGCCAACGGCGCGAAGCGAAGTCGGAGCCGGGGTTGGGACCCCGATGTTGCTGCTGGAATCCGAATCTTCATCGATGTCGAAGTCGAAATCATCCACGATGTCACTGCCATCAGCACTGGTCTGAGTGCTCGCTGGGGTTGAGATTGGAGTTGGGACCGGTTCCGTTGGAGCTGGCAAAGGCGCCACACTGGCGCTGCCGTCTGAGATCGCGCTTCCGGTGCCAGCAGGAGTTGATGGGGATGGACTGGCTTGCTGGTTCGCATCGCCTCCGGCACCAGCCATCGGGTAAATGCATGGAGTGGGGAATGGAGTTGGAAGTGGGATTGGCGACACTGTGGTTGGCGCTGGAGTTGGCCCCGTAATAGGAGGTTCAATTGGCGACAATGTAGTTGGAGCTGGAGTCGGTCCCACGATAGGAGACTCAATGCTTCCCGGCGTGATGGTGGTGGTCATTGGAGCTGGAGTTGGTCCGTTGATTGGGGACACGACACTTTCAGGAGCCATGGTGGAAGGGGCTGGCGTTGGTGACGGAGTGGCTCCAGCGATTGGGTAGATGCATGGAGTAGACGATGGAGTTGGAAGTGTGATTGGCGACGCTGTGGTCGGCGCTGGGGTAGGACCCATGATTGGAGATTCGACTGGAGCCACAGTGGTTGGAGCTGGTGTTGGTCCGTTGATTGGCGACGCAGTAGTTCCTGGCGTCAAGGTGGTTGGAGCTGGAGTTGGGACATCTGGACTGAGAGTGACAGGCGAGGAAGTCGTTGGCTCTGGAGTTGGAAGATCCGGAGTAATGGTCACTGGTGAAGAAGTCGTAGGCTCTGGAGTTGGGAGTTGCTGGACTGGAGAAGTGGATGCTGGCGATGGAGTTTCTGGAGCAGTAGTGGTTGGAGCAGGAGTAGGACCCACAGGAGCCGATGTCGTTGGAGCAGGGGTCGGAACCACATTTGCTCCAATTGCAGGTACACCCAGCTCCTTCACGAAGTAGCCCTGGTTCCAGAGCAACGTGAACGCTTCCTTGAAGAACTGACCAGCGGCTGGACCTTGCATCGCATCCGAAGCGTGGTTGCCGTCGGTACAGGCGCCGTCACTCTCTCCTGGCGGCTTGATCCACATGAAGTAGTCCAAGTTCGAGTATCCCGTCTCCGAGGTCGGAGGGTGGCCGATACCAGCGGATCGGACGTTGCACCACTCGATTGTCGTTGGTTCATTGTAGTTGCGCGAGGTGTCGACGATGCAGTTGTAGGTGGAGTTGGAGCCCATCGCCTGCTGGAAGTTCGTGCACAGCTTTGACAGTTCCTCATTCGAGCGGTAGTTGGACGTGTTGATGGTGATGCCCTTGATGGTGCCGGCAGCGGCGAGCTCCTTGACGACTGCGATCACGCGAGAGAGGCTGTCTGGCCACTCGAGCGTCCAGTAGCCAACGTCGAGATAGATCTCAGCGTTCGGGTTCGCAGAAAGCTCCTTGATCGCCGTCTTGAGGTTGTCACGGTAGCCTGCAGCTTCGCCACATCCACCTTCTTTCGCAATCAAGCCGACTGCGTCAGGTTCCAGAACGTAGAGAGCCTTGCGAGTTCCCACAGTACTCGTCAGCGTGTTGAGGAACTTGAGGTAGTCCGCCGAGTTCTTGACAGTGCCTCCCGAGGCAGAGTACCCAGCCTCGCAGTCCTTGTTCGGGATGCCGTACACCACAAGACTGAGGCGCTTGTCCTCCGAGCACTTGCTGATGAGCTGGTTCAAAGTCGCAGCGTAGTCTCCGTTGCGGTCCGAGTACCACGTCGCGATCGAGAAGTTCTCCAGCGCCGTCAGAGCAAACGCCGCTTCGGGGTAGGATGCCTTCGCTGAACCGTAGCTTGACGGCGAGAGCGAGCAGAGCTCTTCACCAGCAGCGAAGGTGAACTGGAAGCTGTTCGAGCAGAGGGTGGCGCCGAGCGCTAGTGCCGCGAGCACCTGTTGGAACGACCGAAGCATGCTGATTGTGATGAAGCTTTCCTGTCAGTCTTGGGATCGATGTGTGGCTTCGGAGGCGAATTCGATTCTGAAGACGCGTCAGCCAGCAGCGGCGAAAGGAACCCGAGGCCAACTCCAACAGAGGAGCCATGCTGCTGAATACGATGCGCAGAGTCCCGACTGCTGAGAACCAGTGCCGCCCGTCCAGCGTGACTGGCTCCGACTTGGCGCTCCTCGTCGCCGCCTTTGCATCTGCTGAGCTACGTGCCATCAAGCGATCGATCAGCAGCACCACATGGCAGCCCACTGACGCTTTTTCATGCAGAGTTGACCGTAGCTCTTGGGCTCAAGTGAGCTCTTCAATGATGTCAAGTGGGTGGTTGGTAGAATTCGTGCCTCTGGTTATGTAGAGGCGAGTATCACCCTTTTATAACAAGTATTATACTATTAACGATATTGCAAAGGTTATTTAAATATTTAAATATGTAAAATACAAACAAAGCATTTTAAATACTATACCGTTTTTGAAAAGGGTTTTATCATGAGAACCCAGATGGCTCCACGCAACGTGGTGACCCGCTCGCGCCACTAAGCTGAGCCTTTACGAGCCAAACCAAAACGGCTTGATTGGGATCATTTGCTGTTGTTTCTGACTTGATCTACCATTTTGTTGATTAGCATCAATACGCTGCTTCTGCGGACAAGTCAACAATACTGGCGCTTTAACAGCGCACAACGTAGCGACGGAGTGACGAAAGCGCTACAGTATTACCCTTCCTTCGCAGCAGGCTTGATAGACCTCTAATGACAAGGATAGTTGATCACACAAGTACTCAATACGACGACGAAGATCGCCAGTCGTTTGCTATTATGCCTGACGAGTGGTGGGGAATGCAAAGCGTTCTTCGCTGTAGAGAGCTGCCGGCTCCCGAGCAATCTCTTGTACTGCTGTTCGGCCTCTACTGCGATGTTTCTGCACGCAATAAGCATTTCCGCTTGACGGATGAGTATGTGCTGAGTGTGAGAGATGCAACAAACTAAACGCTCCAAGCCCTCCACTCGCGGTCTTCGCTTCCTGGCCGAGGCTCTGTAGTCATTGCTGATCGATAACATTTGGCCGTTGACTCGGTCGGTGCACCATTTACTGCTCTACACAAATCACAAAGTTGCAAAGTCCAGCAAGAGCGAGCCACTGGCATACACCTGGGGTTATTTTACTTGGAGCGCAGTCTAGGGAGTCAATGAACTCGAGCAACTTGCTTGCCCCTCGGCCTTGAAGGTGAGAGAAAAGTACACCTTGCTTTATTTACGAGAAGAACAAAGCTACATGAACTGAAAAAGAAAAGCTGGCGCTGGTGTCGGAGTGGTTAATGCACGCTTAAAATGAAGCAGAGGCGCTCGCCGCCTCTTGAGTTGGGAGATATGGAGTAACAGTGGCTGGTAAATCAGCAGTTGGCTCTGCGGTTTGCTCCACAGGAGCTGAGCTGGTCGGAGTAGAAATTGGCGGCGTTGGAGTCTCAGGAGCAGTGGTGGTTGGGGCTGGCGTTGGAATCGCAGTCTCCTTGATCGTTGGTATGCCCAGCTCCTTCACGAAGTAGCCCTGGTTCCAGATCAAAGTGAACGCCTCTTCGAAGAACACACCGGCATCGGGGCCTTTCATCGAGTCAGAGTTGTGCGTGCCATCGTCACACGCACCGTCGCTCTCTCCTGGCGGCTTGATCCACATGAAGTAGTCCAGGTTTGAGTACCCGGTCTCAGTAGTAGGTGGGTGGCCGATGCCAGCGGGTCGGACGTTGCACCACTCGGTCGAGTTGGGTTCGTTGTAGTTGCGTGAGGTGTCGACGATGCAGTTGTAGGTGAAGTTGGAGCCCATTGCCTGCTGAAAGTTGAAGCACAAAGTCGACAATTGCTTGTTGGAGCGGTAGTTGGACGTGTTGATGGTGATGCCCTTGATACTGCCGGCCTCCGTGATGTTCTTGACGACTGCAGTGATACTCGAGAGGCTGCCAGGCCACTCGAGGGTCCAGTAGCCGACATCAAGGTAGATCTCGGCGTTCGGGTTCGCAGAGAGCTCCTTGATCGCAGTCTTAAGGTTCTCGCGATACCCCGCCTTCTCGGCGCAACCTCCTACTTTCGCGAGCAAGCCGACTGCGTCAGGCTCAAGGACGTAGAGAGCCTTGCGAGTTCCCACCACGTCTGTGAGCTGCTGAAGGAACTTGAGGTAGTCCGCTGCGTCCTTGACTGTGCCGCCGCCCGAAGAGTATCCAGCCTCGCAGTCCTTGTTGGGGAGACCATACACTACGATGCTCAGTCGCGAGTCTTCCGAGCACTTGTTCGCCAGCGCGTGCAAAGTCGCGTTGTAGTCTCCGTTGCGGTCTGAGTACCAAGTCGCGATCGAGTACTTTTCGAGTTCGGTGAGTGCGAAAGCAGCTTCTGGGTACTGAGTCTTTGCTGTGGCGTAGCTTTCCGGGGAGAGCGAGCAGAGCGCGTCCGTAGTGAAGCTCTGGGTCGTGTCCGAAGAGCCACTGACAGTACTGAACGCGAGCGTCGCAAGCACTAGTTGAAAAGACCGAAGCATGGTGGTGATTCTCGTGTAGATTACTGAGGTCTTGGGATCGATGTGTGTGTTTGGAGGCGAATCAAATTCTGAATTCTGCTGGCCGTTAAGAGTTCGGGATCTGCTTTCACCTGCAGAGGAAGGGAAGGAGGGCACGAGGCACGATGGACTGTTTCCCACCAACCAGCTCGACCGTGTTATGTAGTGGCACGTACCCCGACTGACAATCGAATGTGGTTGACTACATGTGAGGGGGAGACGCGCATCCAACAAGCACAGTCTGAGAGATTTGCTGCAACACAGTCCGACATGAGAGGGTGAGCTGAGGAATCCGTTTGACAACTGACTACACGACCGCGAGACGAAAGAGGACGGGCGAGAGATGGGGATAGATGTTGCAGTGGAGCAGGGGACGTTGTATCGCAAGCGAGAAATGGATCGCAGGCTTAAACACGCGAATGGCTTTCTAGTCAGTATGTTGTGTGAGGTACCTTCGCCGCTTCATAGACATATAAGACCTAGGGCTCGACTGCCTCAGTATGGGTCTCATCAGGATCCCCAGTTCTGGTTCTTAGGCTGAGCAGCCTTACCGTGGTTGCAGCACAGATTACAACAAGAGGGTATGCATCACGGCTGGTTTGCCTTGCTCTGGCAATTTACATGGATCTCGATTGAGGTGAAGAAGCAGGTTGATTGCCGTACGCCTTCAGCCAACATTACAGACTTCTGAGGTTCCTGATGGTTCCTTGGAAGTCGTCAGCATGACTATCTCCCATCTCTGATTCAGCATCAACTTGATGATGCTTGCTCGTCAGATTGCCCTCGAGTATCATTACCCGGCGGCTAAGAATCAACCTACTGTCAAGTGACGCTGATGCGGATTGATCTGCAGGGAAACTTCACACAACAGGGATGCCAATGACGCACTCGACAGTCTGATCGCAGAGTACTAGTGTACACACAACAGATCATTCGTTACGCAGCTTGCTGTCTCACGCAACAGTGAATAATCGCTGAGGCAGTCAGTGCAAATCGAGATCGCGATCCAGCAGACGAATCAATTTGTTTATGCTTGAGCGAGCATGGAGGTAGGTACACTCGTCACTCGTTAGAGTGCTGTTCGACAACTTTGTAATAACCGGTCACTAAATAGTTTTTTAAACCGGTATCTTTGTTTATGTTATGTGGCCCACTTTAAATTTAAGATAATTTATCCATCTCAACTGTTTAATATAAAATTTGGGTAGATTTATAGCCTATTTTTGTTTGGTCAAACGCCGTAGTATATAGATACCCTGCGGACAAAAAAGTGTTCACAGGGCTTTTAAAACCCCTGCAAACACCTTTTCGGCTTCCCCCTACCATTCACACCCTTCAAACAGCAAATGTATCAGAACAGGTGTGAACGCTTTTTCGGACTTAATCGAGGAGATTCACACCCCCTCCGATACATTTGCTGTTTGAAGGGTGTGAACTGCCCTTTTTATGGTTGTTTGCCTGTTTTTTGTGAATCGATGTGGTCCACTTTTCACACACATGCAACCTAGCCAACTGCATATTGTTTATTCGTATGCTGTTTGCTGGTCTCGAATCTTTTCACACTCGCTCATCTCGGACCCAAGCAGCGAGAAGCGCAGTCGTCGGACGCGGCCAGGTCCCCCATCTATCCGTAGCACCCGTATCTGTAATGTCAGAACTGCGGAATCCTTCCGGACCCGTTACACTATTGCAATTGCAATACACTACTGTAACAGCATTCGCTCCACTTTCACTTCGCCCTCGGCAAGAGCAAAGGCCAAAAATCCACGAGTCCAAATGACGGCACCGAGTGACGAGCTGACCATTCTTGGCTCCCAAACAGCGGCGCTGGCAGCCTCAGCCTCACAGACGCCAACTCCATCAGCCTCAGTCTCGCTTGCAGTCTGTGTCGAATTTTCGCAAGACGGATCGGCGGCCCTCGCATACATTATTAGAAATCCTGTGGGCTAAAGCAGGAGACGAAGTAGGTTGTATAAAGAGAAGGCGAGGGTCTACGGGGACTACTGACTTGTACCACAGAGAGGCCTACGCTTCCCAAGCAGAGCTCACAGTGCCCCCTAAATCTAGGGGCCAAGAAGTCTTCTACGCGACCACAGCCGAGACCACTCCTGCGACCGCACGCTTAACGCCAGAGCCTGTCTTCAAGTAGCAGGCCGACCGGCCATCGCTTCTCGAGTTGACAAAAGTGTACGCCTTGCAACCTTCCGTAGTAACGCACGTGTCGCAGCAGACGTTGGGGAGCACGCCAAAGAAGGTCGCGAGGTCGTCGCCTTCGAAATCGATGCCGACTTGCTGGGCGCCGCACTTCGCCGCCATTGGTCGGCACTGGTAGAAAGTGGGGCTCCAGGGCTGGCAGTATTCCTCCTCTGCCGCGCAGCACTTGGCTCCATCTGCCTCACTACCGCAGGGACCTCCGGATTTGGCGCAGACACCCGGGGCGACCGTCGCAGGAACCATCGAGATGCTCGGCAGACTTTACGTGTTGACGAAGTAGCCCTGGTTCCACAGGATCTTGAAGCCGAATTCGAAGAAGAGACCCGCCTCAGGACCTCGAAGCGAGTCGGCAGTGCGGGCACCGTCGTCGCACCTGCCGTCGCTGTCGCCAGGTGACTTGAGCCACAAGAGGTAGTCGATGTTGTCAAAACCCGTCTGTGAGGTCGGTGGAAGTCCGACCCCAGCGGTGCGCAGGTTGCACCACTCGTTCGAGTCGCTGGGCGCAAAGTTACGAGACGTGTCGATGACGCAGCTGTAGGAGGAACTCGAGCCCATCGCGCTCTGGAAGGTCGTACAGAGCGCCGCCAACTCTGCATTCGAGCGGTGGTTGGCCGTGTTGAGCGCGATGCCCTTGATGTTTGCGACCTCAGCGAGAGTCTTGACCACGTCCACGACTTGGCTCGTCAGCTCGGGCCACTGCAGCGTCCAGTAGCCAACGTCCAAGTAGATCTCGGCGTTCTCATTCGCAGAGAGCAGCTCAATCGCAGTCTCCAGGTTCGCCTTGTAACCCGCCTCCACGCCACAGCTGTCGTTCGTCAGCGACGCGATGGCGTCTGGCTCCAGCACGTAGAGCATGTTGCGGTCGCCGACGATTTCCGCCAAGGTCGAGATGAACTCCTCGTAGTCCGCCGAGGTCTTGATCGTGCTGTCGGATGACGAGTAGCCCGTGGCGCAGTCCTTCTTGGGCAAACCGTACACCACGATGATCAGCCGAGAGCTCTCGGGGCACGCCGAGACGAGCTGCTTCGCTGTGGCTTCGTAGTCGCCGTTCCGGTCCGAGTACCAGGTCGCGATCGGGTATTTCTCGAGCTCGGTCAGTGCGAACGCCAGCTCCGAGTACGAATTCTTGGCCAACGCGTACGTCGCTGGAGGGATGGAGCACAACTCCTGCGCGTCGACGGTAGGGTGAACGCTGGAAGCGATGGAAAGCGCGGCGGCTGCGAAGCATAGGGCACCGTGGACGGAGCGCCGCATCGTTGATCACTATATGCAGGACCCTGGTGGTCTCAAAGTGAAGTCGCAAGTTGAGCTCCAAGCGGCGCAGATTCTTCCTTCACTAAAATGGGCACAAACTAATAATGCGCAATGGTTCGTGAAACCTGCGCCTTCTGAGTTCCTCTCGCCTGAGTTTGTTTTTGCGTTTGGTTAGTTTTGTTTGAAACGAACCACGGACGGGTTCAGGCTCTCTGAGGCTCGAATCAGACTCGAGAGCTACCCAGAAAGGAAACCAGTCGCTACTCAGCGCTGTGTCACGCAATTTTCGATCGTCAAAGGTGGAATTTGTTCATCAAACTTCCACAAACTTTCTCTTCGTCTCACATGTACTACATCTGATAGATGTCAATATATTTATCTACGACATCGTCAAGTGAGGTACTGTATTCGCTCAAGCTAAGCAGCGATCCCTGCGACTGCTCCACTTGCACGTTTCTGGTTGCTCGTTTGGCTCTTCAAGTAGCAGCTCTGCCCGCCCTCGCTCACGAACGTGTAGCCCTTGCATACCGAGGTTTCGGCGCACTTGGAGCAGCACTCGGCAGGAGAAACGCCACTGAGAACCAGCAAATCAGCCCCGACGAGGTCCACGTCAGTGAGTTGTTGTGAGCACTTTCGTGGGGTTCGCATGCACTGGTAGTAGCCGCTGCTCCAGGGCTGGCAGTAGAACCCGGACGGACAACACTGCGCTCCGGAGCTGTCCCCACACGCTCTCCATTCCGGCGTCGCACATGCGTTGACGGTAGAAGATCCAGTATTACTGGCTGTGGACTGCTGGCCGTCGCTGATTTTCGCGAGCTTGAGCTGGTTCACAAAGTAGCCTTGGTTCCAGAGCGACGTGAAGCCCTGCGGGAAGAACGCGCCGGCCCCAGGGCCTTGAATCGCGCCTTGCGAGTGCGTGCCATCGTCGCACTTGCCGTTGCTCTCCCTGGGCGGTTTGATCCAGAGAAAGAGGTCCAAGTTCGAGAATCCTGTGGTGGAAGTCGGCGGTTGGCTGATCCCAGCCGATCGGAGATTGCACCATTCGCTTGTCGTGGTGGCGATCGTTGCCGAGCTTGATACGCAGTTCCACGACGTGTCGACGATGCAACTGTACTCTTTCGAGCCCATGGCGTCCTGAAACTTGATACAGAGCTGGGAAAGCTCGGCAGCCGGACGATAGTTCGAGGTGTTGAGCGCGATGCCCTTGACACGACCAGACGCGGCGAGTTGCTTGACGATCTCGACCACGCGGGTGGTACTTTCGGAAGAGGCGAGAGTTCAATGGCTCACATCCACGTAAACGTCCGCTTTCGGGTTCACTGACAGCAACTTGACCGCAGTCTGCAGGTTCTCTAGGTACCCTGCTCGTTGCGCACAGCCTCCAGTATCGTGAGCTGCCAGCAATCCGACTGAAAGGTCTCTTCAACTGGGAACGTTGAAACCTCTCGCACCGGCACCATCAGAGGGCGGCATTGGAGGCGACGTTTAACAGCGTATGAAACGACTAGAAGCGCCTTCAGTACCTTGTCGACCGACCAGTCTTGAAGCACAAACTCACAAGTCAAAAAGCCATTCTGTAGCTATACTTTTCTCTCTTGGCACGTTACTGGTGGAACCGACAGACGCTTCATATTTATACTTGGAACTGCAAAATGAGCACTAACTGCCCGCACATTTAGTTCACGATGCCGGAGACCGCCCCAACCGTCGTGCGCATCCAGCTCATGCTGCTCTTGAGGTAACACACCGGCGTACCTTCGTTCACGAAAGTGTACGCTCTGCAACCGGTCGTCTCGCTGCACTTGGCACAACAGCCCGCCGGCGAGAGGTTGTAGAGAGCAGTGCCCAGATCGTCACCGTAAAAGTCGATGTTGGTGAGTTGCTGCGAGCACTTGGCGGGCTTCTGGATGCACTGGTAGAAGCCGCTGTTCCACGGCTGGCAGTACGAGCCCGAAGGACAGCACTGCGTGCTCTGGCTGTTGCCACAGTACCCGCCCTCTGCAGTGGTGCACGCGGTCTTGACAGTGACCACCTCAGCGGAGACCGCGCCGACCGTGCTGCGCTTGTTCCCAGTTCCGCTCTTGAGGTAGCACGCGGTGCGACCGTCGCTGTTGGCGTTGATGAACGTGTACGCCTTGCAGCCGACCGTGTCAGCGCACTTGGCGCAGCACTCGGCTGGAGTGGTGCCGTAGACTGTCGCCAGGTCGTCCCCGTGATAGTCTACTCCGACTTGCGGTACAGCGCACACGAGCGGCGCTGGCTGACACTGGTAGTACGTTGGGTTCCAGGGCTGGCAGTATTGACCCGATGGACAGCACTGTGGGCCAGACTGGGCGTCGCCACAGTTGCCATACGAAGCGGCCGAGCACGTCGACGAACCTGAGGAACCCGATGCTGCAGGTGGCGACGGTGTTGATGCTCCTGCTGGCGCTGGAGTCGATGTCGCTTCAGTCTGAACAGTCTGAACAACAACCGCCGAGACGACGCCGGCCACATACCGCGTCTGACCCGCTCCTGTCTTCAGGTAGCACGCCGCTCGCCCGTCGCTGTTGTAGTTCACAAAAGTGTACGCCTTGCAGCCCGCGGTGGTCGTGCACCTCTCGCAGCACTGCTCGGGGAGGATGCTGTAGATCGTCGCGAGGTCGTCTCCATAGAAGTCCACACCAACTTGCTGCGCGCCGCACTTGGCAGGGATCGGGCGGCACTGGTAGAAGCCCGAGTTCCACGGCTGGCAGTACTCCCCCGAGGTCGCGCAGCAACTCGCTCCTTGCGCAGCACTACCGCAGGTTCCGTAGGAACCAACACAGGCGCCAGGCGAACCGACCTTGGGGTAGTTGAGCTTGTTCACAAAGTAGCCCTGGTCCCAGAGCAGCTTGAAGTGGTCGGCGAAGAACGCGCCGGCGTTCGGTCCAACCATTGAGTCCACAGTGTGGCTCCCGTCGTTGCACTTGCCGTCGCTCTCGCCCGGTACTTTGATCCACATGAAGTAGTCCAAGTTCCAGAAGCCCGTGTCCGAGGCCGGCGGTTGCCCGATACCTGCAGACCGGACGTTGCACCACTCTCCCGAGGCTGGAGGAGCAAAGTTGCGTGACGTGTCAGCGACGCAGTGGTAGTTGTCCGAGCCGATGGTGTTCTGGAAGTTCCAGCAGAGCCCCGAGATCTCTGCGTTCGAGCGGTAGTTGGACGTGTTGAGCGTGATTCCTTTGACGCGACCGGCGCTCACAAGCGCCTTGACTGTTGCCGCCACTTGGCTCGCGCTGCCTGAGGACGTGAGCATCCAGTAGCCGACGTCCAGGTAGATGTCAGCGTTTGGGTTCACCGAGAGCAGCCGGATCGCAGTCTTCAGGTTATCCCGGTACCCGGAGGTCTCGGCACAACCGCCAGCCTTGCCCAGCAACCCCACGGCATCCGGTTCAAGCACGTACAGCACCTTTCGGTTGCCGATGATGCCCGTCAGTGTGTTCAAGAACTGCACGTAGTCCGCGGCGTTCTTGACAGTGCCGCTGTTAGAGTACCCTGCTTCGCAGTCCTTGTTCGGGAGGCCGTAAACCACGACACTGAGTCGCGAAAACTCGGGGCACTTGGCGACGAGCGACCGCATCGTGCCAGCGTAGTCTCCATTACGATCCGAGTACCAGGTCGCGATCGAGTGCTTCTCGAGCTCGTTGAACGCCGCTGTGAACTGCGGGTACGACGATCGGGCCGCGCTGTAGGTGCCCGGGGTGATTGAGCAGAGCTCATCGGCGTGCGCAACTTGGCTGGAGCTCGAGAGCAGCGCGAATACTGTGGTGAGCGCGCCGAGCGCGTGACGAGCTGAGAACATCATCCCTTTGTATGACTGGAGCTATGGGCTGCTTGGAGGAGGCTGCTTGCTCAAGAGGGTGCAAAAGTCAAAGTGAGCGAAAGCAAACCAAACGAGCCGTCCCAGCTTCATTCTGCCGCTCGAGGCACGCACGCACGCACTAGTCACCAGCGAGAGAGTTCGCCGCCATCCTTTCTCCTGTGAGTAAGTTCTATCATTCCTTCCCGATCCTCATCCCGTGATGCAAGCATGATAGAGTAAAGTACAGTACACTACTGGTGGTTTGTGACCAGCAGAGCAAGCGACTCGCTCAGAAGGCACGCGTCCGTTCGTCGACATGTTCCATGTGGTCTGTGTGGCGAGTGTGGTTCGCCCTGGCTACACCTTGACCGACTGACGACCTATTGCCATCCATGCGTGTCAAATTTGGATTCGGGTAACGGTATTTCCTGTATAAACCGGTGATATCTGGTATATCAACTGCTGGAGGTTTCGCTGACACCCTCTTTGATCTTTGGTCATCCATGCTGGTGCTTCAAAGACCTGGGTGGGAACATTCGGCAGTGAGGATGATTTGCGAAATGGAAACTCGTTATCAGATCAGACGCACGTGTGTATTGTGACTCTGTCTTTTGGGTGGTGATGGCGCCTTGAGCCCTTCTTCCATTTCAAACTTCGAGTCATGTGGTGCGTGTCAGTGCTGAAAATTGCACCCACCCTGATATTTGTTGGTTGTCCAAGGTGGGGTGAAGTGGTGGGAAACCCTCTTTGGTGTCAGCATCCTGTGCGAGTCGATATCCTCGCAACTCGATTGTGCTGAGGCGCGCAATGCAGGCGGACAGACTGTAATTTGGCCACGTGCTGTGCGTGGGCACACATAGGACGAATGGATGGGACGTCAGCCAATTTGCTGCTTGGTGCGAGCTCCAGAGAGGCTTCCGCAGCATGTGTCACGTTCATACAATTCATAGAGTGCACGGAGGACACTTGCTTCAGTTTCCTCTCAAAATGAATCACTTAGTTTAACAGTTTTCAATTACTTCTGCTTATAGCGGATAAACTATGATGGCTTGTTTACAAAAGTAATGTTTAGTTATAAAGGTAAACAGACATGAAACGACAGTGTGCAGGGACAGGGCAGAATGCTATGATCTACCGACCCGTCTGCTGAAAGGACGCTCGCCACAGGTACTGACGCTGGTTCTGTATCCACTTGAGCGCTCTCTTGTGGTTCCTTTGTAGGCGCTGACCACAAACACAGCAAACACAACCGCTGGCATTCATTCAGCCTTACTGACGAATACCCGAGTGGGTGTATGGGGCCAACTCACGCTCGAGCTGTGCTGCGTGGCTAATGAGCCGATAGTAGCGTGGTTAGATAGATCGCGCTCTGTGAGGCAATATCCCGTTCGCCGTGCATATATAGCAGCAGTGGACAAAATTGTGTGCAGGAAGCTCCAGTCCAGTGAACTTACTCGCAGTCTCGTTTAACACACTACCGCATCGGTGTAATTCTTGAACTCTACTGGACTCTTTCGAGTACTGTGCAGGTTCAGTTCAGCTCCATGCTGCAGTGTCCTCTTTGTCGAAAAAGAGCAGGGGTTGAGCACTGGCGATTCACGGCGCTGTACCCACAGGAGCTTACTAACGCCCGTCATTGCCAGCGAACGTTTTTACAAATATACCTTGTTGACGATTGCACTTCGTTGTGGCCGCGCATCGTATTTTTGCATGCTGAACTTCCTTGACGTCGAACGACGAACATATGCATTGCGCTCGACGAAACAACCGCTCCAAATACAACAGCTCCGCAGTCGGATGCATGCCTAGCGGCCGTGTAGCATTGGCACGTTTATTGCTTGTCTTAGTGGAAATGCCTCAATGAGGGAAACGATCTCCATATTTCGTTTTGAATGTTGCACGAATGTTGCCCTAGCCTGACTAGCCTGGTTGATACTTTGGTATCAAGCAGACTGGATCTTCAAGTGTTGTTGTTGTTGTTGTTGATACATTGGCCAGTTCACTCTTAAGTCAACTATCACGTCTTTACAGTTAATACAAACCTCGCCT
The DNA here is from genome assembly GCA_023333705.1 of Globisporangium viniferum. Lineage (NCBI taxonomy): Eukaryota > Oomycota > Peronosporomycetes > Pythiales > Pythiaceae > Globisporangium > Globisporangium viniferum. Next base: position 19,655 of record JAASFI010000364.1, read on the forward strand.
ACTTCCTTGAATGGCTTGCTCGCTGAGTCATTGTGAGCTTTCTCTGTGCTCTCACGCCGATTGACCCACTGGCTCCACTTTTGTCCACTCGACGCCAAAGAACAGCGCGGCGTCAAAGTCCGGGTCGCCGACGTCAATCGCGTCCACAAAGCGGAGCAACTTGCGGTACTTGAGCACCTTCTTCGCCAGTTGTGCGCTTCGCGTGCGCGTCTCGAGGTCATTCTTTACAGTCGTGATGAGCTCGAGGATGCTCCGCTGCGACCTGGAGCAGTAGCCGTCGTCCGAGTAGAAGATCTGGATTTGGCACCGGTCGCTAGTAAGACCTTGTAGCGACACCTGGGCGGCTATTGCTTGCATCACTTGGTGGTCGCGGGACGCTTGCTCTGATGGATCCATGCTGCCTATTGCCGAGCACCAGGTACGTGATGCCCCGATCAAGTCGTCAAGCTGCTCCTCACCTCGATGCAAATTGACGAATGAGTGGACTTTACCACAGCCCCGGTTTTGTGGAAGAAGTGTGGGCTAGCCGTTGACAACGATGTCTCGTTTCTGATTGCATGCACCACGCGTACCTGACGCACCCCAGAACTTTCCCTTCTTCTGGGCTCTTTAGAACCCTAAGAGAACTTTGGACTTGGAGTGACTCTTCGACAGACTATTTGAGATCTTCTTGAGGCTTCTTATCCCTTCTTCGGAATGCGTTCAAAGCGAACACCCCCAATATTTTGATAAACTGCACGCGTGTCCGTCCAATCAGCGCGGGGCGATTATACCTGAAACGAAGACACTATAACCACAACGAGGAGCCGGCCGCAACGGAAGTGTCGGCTGCCGCGTCGTTTGAATACTCAGTCAAAAGCTCGCGAAGACGGAAAGAACGCAAGAACGCGAGCCTCTCTGTGCAGATTGATTACGCAGGAGCCACGTGGGAATCGGGTAGCCCTTCATTTCGCAAGAAACACTTCGCCAACCCCGGGCAATTCGTTTTCTTTTTCGCAAGCAAGTCTTAAAACCTAAATGGGTGCTGCATCCTTCAGGATCAAGCGCAGGGCACTGGAAGCTCGAGTACATACCAAGATCTAGGAGAGAGCGAGAGAGAGAGAGAGAGAGAGACTTGGGGAAGCTTCGTTTTGCATCCAGATGGGCTCCGAAGCCAAGAGATCGCTCGCGTCAACTTAAAACTCAAAAGCAACAACAAGCGCATCTAATTGAAGTTACAACTTCTTACACACAACAGAACGGAGCACTAACACACAATGGCACTGAACAAACACAACACAACTTGATCGATGGAAAACAAAGTAGCACCGCTACCCAAACCGACTACGCGATCGAGTGCCCGGCCGGCGTGATGTGGATGATCGTGGTGTCCGGGGTCGACAGCCGCGCGTCCATGAGCGCTGCCTTTTGGCGCGTGTGCATGACCACCGCCATCGCGACCGCCAGTGTGCCCACCACAGCGAGTACCGCGAGCGTTGCGAGCACTTCGGTGCGGTTGGTGTCGGTACCGCTGCCACCAGTAGAAGTCGAAGTCTCCACCCCCGAAGAAGAGTTCTTGGACCCCGAACTGAGCTTCTCAACCGATAACGTGCTCACAGAGTTGCTCCCACTGCCTTCTTCGTGAGTGATCTCCCTGGCGTTGACATCAGTAAGGCCAAGCGCCAGAGCGATCTTCTTGACTTCGTGGCCCAGTTGCGAGCCGCTGCCGCTGCCCTCACTGCTGCTGCTGCTGCTGCTGCTGCTGCTGCTGCTGGCTGGGATGTAGCTGCGACGATCTCCGTCAAAGAAAACGCTCTCAGGGACTTCTCCGACCACAAAGTCCTCGGAAGTCGGAAGGACTCCGACAACTTCGTCGTAGCCACCAAGGTCACCGTCACCAAGGCCTTCGATGGAGCGCAGCAGCGCCTTGGTGTTGAAGGCAATTTCCTCGAGTTGCTGCTGCACCTCTGGAGAGTATGCTTGATCATCTTGGTCGTCAAGTCCAGCAGTGTCCATATGCTGTTGTTGCTGAGCAGGTACCAGAGACTCAACATCAGCAGGAACTTGACGAGCTACAGGAAGACGAGACGGGAACGGCGTGATTGGCAAAGCAGCGCCGCTATCACTGTCAGCTGATGGGCATGGAGATTCAACTGGAATTGCGACGGTATCTGGAGAAAGAGCGAGTAGACTCGCTTCGTCCAGATACTGCTCTTGAGCTCCTGGGAACGGCACCATCGTTGGAGAAGCAGTTTTTGGTTCTGGATCTGTGACTGTCGCTGGCGAGACGGTCACGTCAACTTCAGTAGTAACTGGGGTTGTTGGGACTGAAGGCGCAGGTGTTGGAACGATCTCAACAACAGGCGCTGGCGACGCAACCACTGGGGTGGTCAGGATGACGACGCCGTCGACGATCTCTGACAAGTTGAGCTCTTTCACAAAGTAGCCCTGGTTCCACAGGAGCTTGAAGCTCTCTTCGAAGAACAGCGCTGGGTCTGGACCGGCCATTGCATCCGCATTGTGGCTGCCAGTGTCGCACTTGCCGTCGCTCTCTCCTGGGGGCTTGATCCACATGAAGTAGTCCAAGTTCGAGAAGCCCGTCTCTGAGGTAGGCGGGTGCCCAATGCCAGCCGAGCGCACATTGCACCACTCGGTCGAGGGCGAGCCGTTGTAGTTGCGGGACGTGTCGACGATGCAGTGTAGCGTATCAGTGCCCATGGCTTGCTGGAAGTTGGTGCACAGCTGGGACATCTCGGCATTTGAACGGAAGTTGGACGTGTTGAGTGTGATCCCCTTGGCGCCACCGAACGCGAGCAGCTCCTTCACCACCTCAGCCACACGGGCAGTGCTCTCGCGGTATTGGAGCGTCCAGTAGCCGACATCCAAGTAAATCTCCGCGTTCGGGTTCATCGAGAGCAGTTTAATCGCGAGCAGCAGATTCTCCTTGTACCCGGCTTCTGCGCCGCAACCTCCGTCTTTCGCCAACAGACCCACAGCGTCAGGCTCGAGGACGTACAGTGCCTTGCGAGTGCCGACGACATGGACCAGTGCTTCGAGGAACTTCTGGTAGTCGTCCGAGTTCATCACCGTGCTGCCGATCGCCGATGACCCCGCTTCGCAGTCCTTGTTGGGGAGACCGTAGACGACGATGCTGAGGCGAGACGACTCGGGACAGGAACTCACAAGCTGCCTCGCCGCGGCAACGTAGTCGCCATTGCGGTCCGAGTACCAGGTCGCGATCGAGTGCTGCTCGAGCTGGGAGAGCGCGAACGCTGCTTCAGGGTAGTTCTGCTTGGCGCTCTGGTACGAGATCGGCTTCAGCGAGCAGAGCGGTTCGCTGCCTTGAGTCACTGTTAAGTCCTGTGCTGCTGCGAGGCTCGGGAGTGTCAATGCGAGCGCCGCGGACGCCAGCAACATGATAGTGCGCGCCATTTGATCCGTTTTTTTCACTGCTGATTGAGCTGAGGGCAGCAAAAACTGGAATGAGAGAGCGGTTGAACTGAGACCAGTACCATAATTTTCACACCGAGGTCTCACTTACAGTAGAAATCATCACTCACGACCGAGTGAGTCATCTCGATGACCATTGGTCTTCTATGACCAGCTGAGAATACTCACTTGTGGGCCCCGACGTAGAGAGCCACACGCTGCATTCTAGCAACGCCTTTGCCGATCCCTGGTGACTTGGAGACTGAGGCTTCCAGACTCAGAAGTAAAGGCCTGCGAGATCCGAAGTCGTCTGCACACTGAGATCGTGCGGGACTTTTACATTGTTGGCATGTCAACACCGACCTGGAGAGCCACATGGCAATAACAGTTTGCGCACGTGGCTCTAACGCTAAGTCGGAGCATGGTCATCACCTAATGAGCTCCACGTGGCCAACCACCAATGCCAGCAGGTTCTCTGTGCATGCGTCCAGATGGCAAAAGCAGCGAGGTCTTTACATTTGACCCGATTTGATCCGCTTTATCAGTACAAATGTCAGCAACAAATGACCCAAAAAGCCCCAGCTGTGACCCGTTTTGGGGCATTACGGTTCAGGCTGTCCTTGACAGGCGTGAAGGCATGCATGGATCTGATCTCTTCGTTGTCGGATCTCAGGTGTGGGAACGAAACGTCTGTGATTATGACGCAGCATACACACATCACGATGCTTTAATTCGTTTACACTCAAGGCAGGATTCGTGGAGTTATAATACCTTCTCTCTGCATCCTTCTGGCTCATCCATCACGCACGCGATAGCGAGGGCTCGTGAAGTCTCTTGACGCGAAGCACAAAAAGTCGACAAAGTTTCAATACGCGAGCCCTTCTTTAGTCGGACTTTATCCACAGTCTTTTGGGGACCTGCACCTCTTTCTGTTCATAAAACTCTGCTCGTATTGATTAGCGAGTCCCTTGTTCTTGTTGTTTTATTCTTTGCCGACGTGCATGATGATCTTGCCGCGCGTGCGGCTGCTCATCAACTTGGTGATCGCGGCGTGCAGGTTGCCGAACGGGTACACCGTGTCGATGGTCGTCACAATCTTGTCGGCTTCGATCAGCTCCGTGAGCTTCTTGAGGTCTGCAGCGGACGGCTGGACGACCACGCGGGTCTTCTGTGCACCGATCGGCGACTCGATCACCGGCTCGGGGATGTTCAGGATCGTCACAAAGTGGCCCGTGTCCTTCTTGAGCACTCTCTGGGCGTCGTCGTTCCACGAACCCGGCTCCATGCCGCAGTCATACAACACGTCGATCGAGTTTGGCTCTACCACGTCGACCCACCTCTCACTGGTGTAGTCGATCACCTGGTCCGCCCCCAGGGATTTCACGAACTCGGCGTTGCGGAAGCTCGTGGTCGTGATCACGTGCGCACCCAGAGCCTTCGCGATCTGCACCGCGAACGTACCAGTGCCGCCACTGCCACCGAGGATGAGCACGCGACTGCCCTTCTGGATCTTGCCGTGCGCGACGAGCGACTGGTAGCTCGTGAGCCCCGCGAGCGGGACACTCGCCGCGTGGTCAAAGTTCAGGTTCTGCGGCTTGGGCGCCACGAACTTGGCATCCACCGACACGTACTGCACGATCGTGCCAAAGCCTGAGAACGGCGTCATGACGTACACCAGGTCGCCGACTTTGAAATCTGTGATGTGCGCACCAACCTCCACGACCTTACCCGCTGCGTCAAAGCCGATGCGGAACGGCGCGTCCTCCGACGGCCCCACGGGGAAGAAGTTGAATCCCGACTGCACGAGCTTGTAGTCCACGGGGTTGAGCGCCGCGCTCACCACTTTGATGCGCACGTGGGTCTTGAAGAGCTTGGGCATCGGCAGACCCGCGACCAGCTTGAGCTGCTCGAGCGGCTCGCCGTAGCTGCTGTACTCGTACGCGCGGAAGGTGGCGGGCACCGTCTCCACCGGCGCGGACGACGGCAGCCAGTCCGAGCCCAGGTATACGAGCAGCATCGCGAACGAGCCGATGACGAGCGCCAGCGGCATGCTGATCGTGGACGGCACCATGGCGACGGATGGATGCAGGAAGAGGGCTTGCTGGTAGAGTGTGTGTGTGTGGGCGGGATTTGGATCCGATTGTCAAATGGCAAGGCGAGAAGAATACTGGTACTGATTGCGGGTGGTACCATTCGAATTTAACATACTAATTGAGCTGATAAATTCTAAAGTAATCTCAGTTCGGTAACCTGTTCAAAATAGTCTTTAAGTCTCATAAAATTTAATGCGAGGTTATATTAATGCCAAATAGTAGTGCCCGGGTTTCTATTTAATAGAGCCCCCTCAAAATTGAAAATATCGATCAATATCGATATTTACCGGTACCGTATTATGAAGAAATTTGTTTTGAATACCGGTAGATACTGTTTTTACGGTTTTTACCTGTACCGGGCTTCTAATCGTAGCGGGGCTTATATTCAGTGAAATACGTTAAATTAAATGTGGATCAAAAATAACATGGTTGCTGTTGGGGTTTTCTCAACAAAAAGTTCGAAAGTCCATACAAATTGTAGTATTACTTAAAATAGAATTTCCCATTTCAAATGTATTCTCGAAGAGGACGCTTTGTGAATTTCTCATTTTTAAAAGAATAGATTTTGTATGGACTTCCGGAAAACTCTCTTAGTCGATGCCATTGTTGAAAGTTTTTCCGAAATTGTCATACAAATTCTATTTGGAATGGGAACGTCCAAATTGCAACGGGAACTCTGGACGAGAAGTTGAGGCTCCTCTCGACACCAAACTGTTTGTTTCGAACTGTTCAAAGGAGCATCCGCTTTCATGCTTCCCTTTCATGACTGACGATACAGAAGTCTCGGCCGTTGTTCCCTGAGGGAATCGCACGTATCAGGGGACTGTTTCGGACGGATAGCAGCCCACAACTTTGGTACCTACCGGCAGAATACTCTTTCATTTACTGAGTTCAAACGATTGAACCAACGCGACACAGGAGCTGTTGGAGTAGCTCGACATGGAACACAGGCCACTCGGAAGAGCTGAAGCAAAGCACAAAAGAGAAAACGAATTTCTGGCATCCGAGAGCACTCTTTCGAGTTCTGCGAGGTAGACAAACTCTACAGAAGGATAACGTGGTGCAATCTCAGAGCGAACATCTATTCCTCGAAGGCACTGTAACGCAACAATCGTCAGCGTGTGGCTTTATTCAGTGCACAAAACTAACAGCTCCTGAGTCATTGCATACTAGCCACTCTAGAACAATGCCTTTGCCACTTGCGCGATTTGCACCACGACCTTGCCGCGCGCGCGGTCGCTCTTGACCTTGGCGATCGCTCCGAGCAGGTCCCCGAAAGGGTACACCGAGTCGATCGTTGGCACAATCTTTCCAGCTTCGATCAGCTCCGTGAGCTTCTTGAGGTCTGCAGCGGAGGCCTGCACGCGCACACGGGTGTGCGTAGTGCCGACCGTGGACTCGATCGGGTTGGGGGTGTCTTGCAGCGTCACGAACCGCCCAGTGCCTTTCTTGAGCACCTTCTGGGCTGCATCGTTCCACGAACCAGGCTCAACGTCACAATCGTAGAGCGCGTCGATGGAGTACGGTTCGAGCACATCGACCCATTTCTGTTTGGTGTAGTCGATCATGTGGTCCGCTCCCAACGATTTCACAAACTCAGCGTTGCGGGCACTGGTCGTCGTGGTGACGTGCGCGCCGAGGGCCTTGGCGATCTGGACCGCGAAGAGCCCGGTGCCTCCGCTGCCTCCGAGGACCAGCACGCGCTCACCCGATTGCACCTTGCCGTCCTTAACAAGCGCCTGGTAGCTCGTGAGACCAGCAAGTGGGACACTCGCCGCGTGGTCAAAGTCGAGGTTCTTCGGCGTTGGCGCCACCTACTGCGTGTCGACGGCGAGGTACTCGCCAAACGCGCCGAAAGCCGTGAACTGCGTCATCGCGTAGACCGCGTCGCCGACCGCAAAGTCCTTGACGTCGCCGCCGAGCTCCACTACAGTACCAGCGGCGTCAAAACCGATGCGGGACGGCTTGTCTTCCGTTGGGGAGATTGGGAGGTATTTTCCTCCAAACTCGACCAGTTTCCAGTCGATAGGGTTGACCGACGCACTGTGCACCTTGATGCGCACTTGGGTTGGTTCGAGTGGGAACTGCGGGAAGTCCTGGCGAAGCTTGAGTTCTTTTTCGGTTGCACCGTAGTTCGTGTACAGGTATGCCTCGAAGGATTCTGGAACGGAGAAGGTAGGTGGTGCCATGGTAAACTGGTGTTGATGAGAGGAGCTTGGGTTGTCGTCGGGTGCACTGTCGATGGTAGAATAGCAAGTGGTTGTCAAACGGATGAGTATAGCTTTTCAGTATCCATGATATATGGTGCTGGTCTGGAGTGAGCAACTCGCCACCAGCAACTTAAGGATGTTTCTGCACCGAATTCTTTAACGGCAGCCGTGGTTGTCCTGATTACAGCCTTGTCCAGGTATTGAAGTAGACAGTGAAGGCAGCGTGGAATGATCATGATCACGGTTTCATTGCCTCATGGGTTGACGTGGCCAGCCTTGTCCTCTCCTATCTGAGTTTCCTCTCTGGAAATGTGACCATATGAGGTGACGCGATCGAATGGTCTACGTTGATTTGTTGAAATTATGTTATTCTTCGATTGCGAAGTCAAGATGTGACTTGACAGTCATCCCTCTTTGTAAGTGCCTCTAAACATGAGACACTCTGTATGTATGGCAGCCTGGAACAAATCGACAAATAGGAATTTGAGTTATGCTCTCTTTTTAAGCGAATACTTATGATATAAGACACAAAATCCCAAGATTTTTTCGCTCGGAATACCTCCATGTAAGACACATCAGCATTGGCTCTGTATTACAAAAACCACTACTGTAGACCCTTATGATTTGTCAAAGTAAGCTTCATGTTTGACCAATCAACAAAACGTTGAGATAAGGTGGGCGTGTTTGTAAACCCACGCTGAATACTATCGAATCAGATTTTTTTGCTCGGTGTCGTTACCTGTACACACACAGTACAGTGTAGTATCACCGATAGTCACTAACAAGGTCCTCCTACCGTCTTCTGCTTTGACCAAGTGGAGCAATCGCCTCAAGCCCTAGCCAGCTGATGTACTGTATCCGTCATTGTTGCTGGATTACGCAGGCGAGACGATCTCGATTTGCAAAAAGCGATTGATGATGTTAAGAATTAGGTTTATAATCAGGAAAGACAGTCGATCACGATGACCACGACTCTTGCAGAACTTAAAGTTGACCCAGGTGAGGTATTCTGTAATCGCCCTTCTTGCGCATGTTGCCGATCCTTTGCGCGGTTCCGTACGTATGGTGCGCTGAACAGCTGCCCTCAACTCCTCTTACATATTCTTATGTTGATGATGAATGAAAGGTTAGTTAGTTGGGCTGCTGGTTGAGTGACGCTAGTTTGCTGCCCCCATAGTAAATTCGACTTGAAAGATTTGGTGTGCTTGATTGTGGATCCTGCCTGCGCTCAGACACTGTGTAGAGGAGACACATAGAGGTGGGCGGCCGCAAAGCGGGTGCTGATCGGCGACCCGGTCGGGCTCCGACACCAACGTTACTACTTCGAAGTACTCAATTAATCCATTTAGTTCACATAGTGCGCTGCGCTGCTGGGGTCGTGATCATCCCATTATCTGGCACTCTTGATTATGAACCTGCTAGTATTAATAGTTCTCAACATCATCAACCTCAGTTGCTTGTGCAATTAGGGTAGATTCGTCACATCCAGCAGCCAAGATGGATGGCTACATCAGCTTGCTAGGGTTTGATACGATTGCTCCACTAAGCAGAAGATACAGAGAGGACTTCAGAGAGTCTTTGTGATGCGGTACAGACTGAGCCCTGGGCAGTCTGTGACAGTGTCTCCATCTCTAAGATCTCGACTGTTGACGACATTACTTTACATGGGCGACGACGAGAAGGCAACAGAGAGCGGCAAGTGGCACTGATGCTGCAACAAGTTAACTGCAACTTTACGCAGAAAGTAAAAAATGGCACCAACGAATGGTCCTGTCACTGATTCTCCTCCACTGGAGTACGCATTTTCTATTCGCCCAGCAGTACAATGCAAGACCAGCAGGGTTTTGAATCAATCAATCACGATTGCAACGATTGGCAATCAATAAAGTGGAATAATTGAACGAGTCGATTCTATGTAGGTGGGCTCCACACACCTGCTGGTCAACTTGCTTGCGAAGGGATTTCTACGGTTCAAGCTCCAAAAGATAGTGAGTACGGGAAAGAGCGCCAAGGACGGCACTGACTGCGCTATACTTCCTTGCTTATGGACGTGAGCAACAGCATGGTAGACACGGTCACGAGCGGCACTTGGACGCTGGTCGTAGGTGAAGGCGACGAAAGAGCAGCGCAGCCTGGCCCCAATTGCCAATGGCAGTGGATCTTAAGCTGGGTAAATCTTTTACGCGCACACCGGAGCAAAGCGCTTTACAATAATGTCCGAGATGGAATACCAGATAATACGCAATAATAAGTCCGTTGAATGGGGATTCGATTTCATGATTGAGTTGAGTACTGTACGATGATGATAAATGGTGAGGTGTATTTAGGTACTGTTGGAGAACTACAATAGTCGTACTCCTGGTCTACGCTACCGCTGTAACTTTAAAGAACGGCCCTAAGAGGTGGGAACCGCCCCCGCCGCCCGTGGCGAGGAGCCAGTCACCATGTTGAGATTGCTCACGAGAATCCGAGCCTGTTTGTGTGGTTGGTCGTGAAACGGCCGTGCGGACCGTGCCGTTGCGGAGACTTCGTCCGCTGTTGCGATCCAATGCACGACGTCATTCAGTCTGTGTTGATCGAGTTTCTTGAAGATTGTGCATCCGGAAGTTGCGCGCGCTTGCTGTGAGTGGTGCGTATCCATCGCGATGTTTACTGCTAGGTCAGCCATCTTGTTGTAGGCTCGATAGTGATGTGCCCATCGAGTCACGCCTATGACATCTGCTATGCGTCTGGTTTTCTGGTACAGGGTGCGGAGCTTCTTTTTCTTTGGTGACCGATGCTACCGCTGCTGCGAGATTATCATCGCGCTGTCGCCGATCACGCTGAGAGTGATGTAGTCGTTGGCTTGCGCCGCCCGCATACCATGGACTAGCCCCAGTACTCCGCAATGTTGTTTGTTGTTTCCGGGCTGCTGTAAGCTATGCTCGCCACCCACACGATTTCGGCGTTGTGCGTGGGGTGGTATAGCCAGAGGATGACGACGCCAGACCCGCCTGGATCTGGGTTGCCTCTGGAGCCACCGTCGAAGAAGAACAAGTACTGTCCTCCGCTCCTGGAGCCGTCGAGCGAGTTGCATCTCAGTGGTTCCGCGACCGGATCCAGGAGCGTCTCGACGTAGGCTGCAAGGACTTCCATCTCAGCGCGATCGACCGGGTCCGAGGAGGCGTCCACTTGGAGTCGTCGAAGATTGTGGAACCCATTGTCGATGGCAGCGTTCACGCCCGCCACACTGGCCATGTCTGAGAAGTCTGGGTCGTTCGTGCTCTGTGATCTTGCTCTCCATAGTCCGCGGATCGTGACCGCCGCCACATGCCGCCAAAGCATGCGCGCGACGGTGAAGAGTTCGCCAAGATGCTTGTTCATTAGTTCTCCTGACTGGGAAAGTCGCCCGCCGATTATCTCCCATGCCGCCGCTGGAGTATCTAGGAGGCCGAGGCTGAATATCCGCAACACCGTGTCATCTGTCGCCTGGATCCCTACCATTCGCCACCGTCGAAAAACATTCTATGCTGCTACTGCAATGTGGCACTCCCAGTGGATGTGTTGCTCCGTATCCGTACCGTCGACCGTGCAGGTAGGATATGGGCGCGATGTATCGCCTGCTCGTCGATTCCAAGTAGGTGCTTTGTGTTGCTTGAATCTCAGAAGTGTTTGCAAGAAGCTGACATTCCGGGGATTGTTAAAGGTTATGAGCCCAAACACAGTCGGCCCCAACGACACCCTGCGCGACGACAATTACTCCTTGTGGGAGTTTAATGCGCGCATGACACTCGCAAGGAAGGATCTTCTCGATCACGTGCTAATCAAGTCAGAGCACGCGATGGTGCAGGAAACTGCACAGTGGAAAGCCTCTGACTTGAAAGCGCTCGCCGTGATCGCGAAAATGCTGAGCCCGACTTACCAGTCCATGATTTGCGAAGCCGCCACCGCGCTCGAAGCCTGGGAGATCCTGCGCACGTTCTTCGTCAAGCGCAACCTCCACAACAGAGTCCAGCTACGGAAGCAGCTTCACGAGTTCGAGATGAGTCCGGGTGACAACCTGATGGATCACCTTTTGCGATTTGACGATTTATGTCTTCGTCTCTCCGCGGTTGGCGACAAGCTGGACGACGGTGAACGGCTCGTAATTCTCCTCGACAGCCTGTCGCGTGAGTATGACAGCATGGTCAAGATAATTGAGGCTCGCGGCGACATTGACCTGCTCGAAGCGAAAGAGATGCTCCGGCGCGAATTCGAGAGCATCCAGACGCGAGAGAAACAAGAGGGTGCATTTAAGGCAGCTACGTATGTCAATCGTAAGCAGCGTAATGTAATGGGCCCTCATGTCCCATTACATGGAGGCAGATGTGTGTGGGACACATCACCTCCAGAGTGTATCGTGGGTGACAGTTACCGGTTGGATATCGGTAATACCGTCGGTACCCACATGCACGGGTGACACCATGATG
>JAASFI010000365.1:0-31762 GCA_023333705.1 Globisporangium viniferum
ATATATCTTGATCTAGAACCCCAATTCCAACGCTGAATAGCTCAATCGAAAGAGGAGATCTTGCTCTTTCACGTGGTGTACGTGGTTGAATAACCTCAAAAATGCCTTAAGGATACTTTTGTTCAATGGCGTCACATATATCTTTATGCATTAATTGGCTAAAATGACGCTCTTCTCTACAGCATTTCATCCAATCACACCCCTGTCCTCGGTCCGCCAATGATACTCCACTGTATCAACAATTCCAGAGCATCAAAATGAGCACCAGCAGCATGTGGCGCGAAGGGATGCAGCGCCTCGCGCATGCGTCGGCTGCTGTCCGTGGCCGCAGCGCCCCGCAGCAGCAGCAGCTAATTCACCTGCAACTGCACACGCGCTCGCTGATCACCATCAAGAAGTCGCCGATCCTGGTGAAGAAGCCCGCCTCCGCGTACCCCAAGAAGCAGTCAAAGCCCACAGCAGCTCCAGCACCTGTGGTGGCAGATGATGGCGCAATGACGCTGACCAAAGCCTCGGACGCGGACGAGCAGCTGCAGCCACAGGGTGAGCGCAAGGTGGCGCGCCTGGCCAAGCGCATCGCCATGTCGGGGCTCTGCTCGCGACGAGAGGCCGAGAAGTACATCGAGTCGCACGACGTGATGGTGAACGGCAAGGTCGTGACCGACATGGCGACCGTCGTGGACGTCAAGCGCGACGTGATCACGGTCGACGGCCGCACGCTCTCGTCCATCGAGAAGCTCAAAGTGTGGATGGCGCACAAGCTTCCAGGGGTGTGTAGAGCTACTCAGAGTGCAGCTAACTACGATAGAGTTCACCAGCAACAACACTGACGGATACTTTCTTGGTATTGAATTTTAGGAACTCGTGACGACGAGCGATCCGCAGGGCCGCCCTACGATCTTCGACCGCCTCAAGGTCATGGGGCTCACGCAGCACATCATGCCGGTGGTACGTACATACACAACCTTCGCTGGCAAGCTCCATGTGGAGGAGACGCTAATGCGCTAGCTCTCTCTCGTTGTATCCCACTCTCTTAGGGCCGACTGGACTTCAACACGGAAGGGCTGCTGCTGTTCACGAACGATGGCGACTACGCGCGCGAGCTGGAGCACCCGAAGAACGAGGTCACGCGCGTGTACCGTGCGCAGGTGCGCGGTAACGTGTCCGAGTCCAAGATCCTGGAGCTGCAGCGCGGGCCGCTCGTCGACGGCGTCAAGTACCGTCCGATCGAGGTCACGGTGCAGTCCACGGACAAGAAGGACTCGTGGCTGCAGATCAAGCTCGCCGAGGGCAAGGTGCGCTATTGACTACTAAAGATACTGTCGTTGTGGAAAATGGGAAATGGTTGGCTGACAATAGCGATACAAACATGTTTTGTCTTGCTCTGAACAGAACCGCGAAGTGCGTAAAGCGCTCGCGCACGTGCGCCTCGTAGTCAAGCGCCTCATCCGCGTGCAGTACGGACCGTACCGCCTCGCGGATCTCCCGAAGGGGGCGGTGCTGGAAGCGCGACCAAAGAAACTCACAGCGCGAGCCCCCAAGCCAGCGCCAAAGAGGTAGGTTTGCTCTGTAAGCCCGTAGCCTGGAATGCATACCACTAACACTGATCGGTATGCTCGTGATATTCAGATAGATAAACGCCCATTTGTTTGTGTGTTCGCCTTCGTTTGCAAAACGTTCTCGAGGGGTGAGCGTGCTTGTGCTCAAATATACAGATATGTAAATAACCTTTTTGCATGTGTACGATGTCTGTCTTTGCTATATAACTTGATGTTTCTCAGTGACTTCCGTCGTCTTACAGCTCAAAGGACTCACGCTCTTCGAGACTCGAGCCCTCCGATTGCGCAGTGTACCGATCCTGCTCGGACGGCGAGCGGATGGACTTGTACCAGGACTTGCCGTCGTTCGGCCCCATGCTGCTCTGGAGCTGCTCGCCAGTAGTGGTGCTCTCACTCGTCGACCGAGTGAGGTCGTGGTTGATGAACGACGCGATGTCACTGCTGGAGCCCTCGCCTTGCAGCGACGATGATGCCATCGAGGACGTTCGCGAGAACCGGTTCATCTTCAAGTTCGTCGTGATGCGCGGGTGGTAGCTGTCGTTGGTGTCGTTCGAGATCTGCGACGCATACGAGCCGCGGTCTGAAGACGACATCTCCGACTCGCCGCGGATGCTGAAGCTGCTGGTCGCCGAGTGGTTCGTGTTTCGCAGCGCGTTCGTGAAGCTCGAGGCGTCCGATGTTTGGTGCGATCCCGCAGGCGACGTTGCAGTGAGCGACGACATGTTGCCGCTTCGTGTGCGCCGGTTAAAGTCCGCGAGGCGGCTTTGACGCGCCGACGCGCGGTAGTTCGCCGGCATCTCGGGACTCGTGACCGCGTACTTTGGGAGCCCGTTGTCCGCCGTAGGCAGACCACCGTACCCGGCCGTGTTGATGCTGAGCTTCTGGCTCTTGCTGTCGCGAAGCTGTCCCGACGCGCGGTCAGCGCCACCACCAATCGACGGGTGGTAGCCGTTGCCGTTGTTGCCATTGGTGGTGGTGAGAATGGGCACGGGCGTCACCATCTCGTCCGAGTCGCTGTGGTTGCGACCCTGGCGCTTGCAGCAGAGCATGAGGAGGCTGATGATGCTGACCGCCGCGACGGCTGCGATCACCGCCATGAGGATCGTGCGGTTGTTGGAGCTCCCGCTCTCGTTCTTGTTGCTCACATCGCCTGATGACGACGAGGTGCTGTCGCTCTTCTTGGTTGTGGTCGGATTCGGAGTCTTCGTGATCGGTGTCAGGTTGATTGGGCTCTCATCCGTTGGCTTGGAAGATGGTGTTGGCGTTGGCGCTACCGTCGGCGCTTTCGTCTTCTTCTTGGTCGTAGTCGGAGTCGGGGTGATACTGTCGCTGCCACTGCCGCTACTCGAGGTTGCGTTCGCTGCTACCGGCTCCGGAGTCGGTGCTGGAGTCACCTTGGGGGTTTCGCTCGGAGTCGGACTCGGAGCTGGAGTTGGTGCTGCAGTCGGTGCTTCTGTGGTTGGAGCTGGGCTTGGAGTCACCGCAGGAGTCGGAGCTGGAGTCTCTGCAGCAGGCGTTGGCGCTGGAGCTGCCGTCGCCGGAGCTGTCGTCGCCGGAGCAGGAGCCGGCGTTTCCGCTGTGACAGCAGGCTCTTGCGCGAGCACTACGGTTATATCGAATGGAGGGGCCAACGCACAATGTTAGACGCATCACCACTGTTAACAACACACTCCAGTTTGCTCGAATCCGTACCTGAATGGTGGCTCAGCACCAGCGCAATGCACACACAGAGCAGCATCCACGCCATCCGCGCTCCGCCTCGGCACCGCCGTCGACTCGCTGCTGCTGATTGTCGTCGCGCGCATACGGAAGATGATGAAGAAGGAGACGAGGCGCCGCCCCGCATCCGATCCATTTCCGTTTCCATTTCCGTCGCCTGTCGTGCCATGCTGAGCTGAGCTGTGCTAAGCTGCTGCGTCGAGTGAATTATGGAATTCTCCGCCGCCGCGCGCGTGTCCGTGAATTGCGTGTGTTCCGTTGATCAATCTCTCGCAAGAGGCACGCGAGCCTGTCTGCTGCGCTCTGTGCTTATTGTCTTGCGCACGTTAAAAACACTTGAGTACTGGGCCGAGACGCGAGTATGGCAATCGCCGGATGAACTGAAGACGAGAGACTGGGTATGAGAACCAAAGAGTGAGCGAGAAAGGAAGAGAGAGCGTGTGCGCCACCTGCTCCTGCCCACCGCCTGCTGCTACATGTGCATGCTCTGCTGGTCGTGAGAATTTGGTCACTCTTATAAAAGCGATGCATTAATAATAGCCATTTGGGAAAGTGATGGTGCAAAAAAAGCTATGAATAGCGAAAGTGGCTGGTGTAACCAGGTGGCGGAACTGAACGGAAACACACGACCTTTGAAAGGCGAGTATTTCAGTACCTTATAAAAGCATTTACCTTATTATTGTTAAATGTATCTGCTTTAAATGCATAAATATTCCTTGATAAACGCATAAGTTGTTATTGAATACGATACTCATTAGTAAAGGGATTTGTGCGGGCATGTTGAAGTTGCCCTGATTCTCCATCACCCATGCAACACCAGCGAGTTTTTTACATGCACACAAGGCAATCGCGACGCTAAATAATACTGTGGGGAGCTACAGCTGGAGCTACAATACAGTGCATGCACTGAACGAGCATGGAAATGAGCCGGAGCAGATCGATCGATCGATTGCCACTGCGCTTACCATACGAGGTCCACCCACCAGACCACTGGAGCTTACGTTACCGACTGAGCTATTTCAGCAAACCCTTTTCCGAAGAGAATTCGTAAAGAGCCACTCGAAAAGCGTGAAAGTTAGCAATGCTTCACAACAGCGGTCCCGCTCTGCTTGGTGCCGCGGAACGTACCCAGGTACCCCTCGCCCTCGATGAAGAGCTCCACGTGGCGCGCCGAGCAGACGATCTCCAGTTTGAACTGGCGGCAGCAGAGCGGCGGCGCGCTCCATTCGAGCGCCAGCTCGCATGGTACCTGCTGCTGCTGCTCCGAGTCGGGAGCTGGCGGACGCGTGAGCACCAGCGGCAGGCGCGAGAGTGTGAGTCCGTGGACAACCGAGGACGCGCTCTGCGCCTCCAGCACGGCGACCGGCTCAGAGGCATCCTATGAAGAGCTGAACGTCGCCATCGTAAGATTTGGGGTTATGGCTTGGTGGCATGTTCTTCTCTTGAGCTTCACCCCCATTTCAAAAGCATTGCCAAGTTAAAAATATACTTTCGAGCCTAAATTTAGCTTTAAACGTCTAAATTTTTCCAATCTAACCTAAAATTCAAATGTTGAGTTCTTTATAAGAGTCATTTTATAAGACACACTCACGGTTTGGGGCACAAAAGTGTCGCCTTTAAAGAGGGGTGACTGTACATGTCTTTCATTTTATTTGAGCCATGCATGTCGTTCATACGTTAGTTGCTGCTGTTGTTGTGTTCAAAACTGGTGCAAAAATACTTGTTGAGGGTCGATGGCGTCATCGCTCCTGTCACTAAGACTGGACCATCCTGCAGTGGTGCTCCACCCGTGTCATTCAATCCCTTTATTCCTTGTCTTAAACAGTGTTCCTTACTGCTCGTGTTCAAATGATCCCATTCGCCTTAGGCCCCTGCGCTCTTATCTCTCTCTCACTCTCTCTCTCTTGCTCATCTCGTCAGAGCTCCACGCTGAATGCGCCAAAGTCAATGCTCACACCGATCGTGTGGCTCTCAAAGCGCTTCACGAGCCACACGATCGTCGCGTACGTGACGCACGAGGTGACGGACGTGAGCACCTGCGCCAGCAAACTCTCGAGCGCGACCTGCAGCTTCCCACTCCACCACGAAGACGACAGCAGCTTCAGTTTCGTGTCATTCGCTCGAGACTTTCTTGGTCTGCTCTGAGCAGCTACGACTCTCCATGGACGAAGGCGATCGCAGCGTGGTCGCTTGAGTCGTGTCTGCTTTCCGTCACCAGCAGCAGCCGAATCATTGCTGGGGACGCAGCCGTTCTCCTCTGTTCGCTTCCGCTTCAAAGACATCCCAGTGTCGATTGGCGCATCCAGATCGTGCTGCTGGTCGCTGTGGCGTGTGAGCGCGTCTGACCCGCTGATCCGCCCCCAGTAGCGCTGGAGCACCGCAGGCAATCGCCATGCGCAATTGAGTCTCCTCCAGTCACCGGCCATTCGTCGAAATCTGTTCGGCAAAGTGAAGGAATCTCTCAAGCACGTTTCCAGGCTCTGACTGAACAAAGTGACTCCTTCCGAGTGGCTCACTCGTGCGTCCTTTTGGACTCGGAACAAAACCCAGCAGCAAATAATACAGTAGCCATTTAGAATGGTCAAAACTCGACGACCTCTTGGCATTCATCATACACTCACTATTATTCTCCATCTCTTTGAAGCGTTCCTGTCCACCCGTTGAATCTCACAGGTGTTCCCTCACTCCACCATTCCGAGCCCCAGTTGCTCGTGTATGGAGCTGCAACGACTGCTCCGTTGCATGAGCTCTCGGATACTCTCAAAGTCTGCAGTGTTCGAGCGCTGAAGCGCGGCAATCGCTTCCCAGGACTGCCTCAATTGCGCAAGACGCAGCAATAGGTAGAGCCCCGAGAGCGTTATGAGCGCCAGAGCGCCACTGAGCACCACTAGTGTCGATATTTCACTCTGAAACACTTGAACCACCACTCGGTCCAGGATGCACCGGAGCACGCTTTGCGCCTTGATGACCACGCTCTTCATGTCCTCGAGTAGCTGTGATGATGGTGTTGCTAAGCCAGACTTGTTCGTGCTCGCTCCAGTGTGAACATGGCTCTGAGGGACCAGTTTCCGTGAGTTTGTGAGAACCAATTGGCCCTCATGCAAGTAGCTCGCCACGGCTCTGCTTCTTGCTCGCTGCCAGCGATTGGGGTGCTCATCCTGGTTTATCGAATCCGAATCTTGCTCTTCTGGACCAATCTCGTCATCATCTTCATAGCTGCTCGTGCCTTTCTTCAAAAAGTCGGCATGCTCTTCTGGTGGGAACTGGATAAACGACTGCCACTTGGACTCTGGATCATGGAGAAACGCGGTCGAGTCGCACGATCCCAAGGTCGCAGAGGCAGAAGCAACGCGCATGGCGTCGTACTTGTCGATGCTCTGCTTGATCATCACCAATGCCTTGCCTGTATGCTTGAGGTAGTCGTGCACCATCAGCTCCATGGTCTTCACGCCAAGGAGTGACGTCGACCGCAGCGTCTTGACGATATCGCGTCGCTGCTCCACCTCGCTCCTTTGCAGTGACAGCAGGTACACGCGCGCGTCGTTCAGCTCCTTGTCAAACGATGGATTGCTGCTATTGTCGAGATCGGTAGCAGTTGGTTCGCTATCATCATTTGTAAGCGAAGTGCGCTGCTTGGTGTGACCTCCGGGGCCTTGGATCTTGGTCATCGTCACCACAGCACTGCGCAGTCCAAAGTTGCTCAGGTTGATCCGCATCGCGTCCGCGACGTGGCCGCTGAAGCTCGTCGCCGAGCTTTCGATACTGGCTGCAACATGTACGCCACTCGATAAAGACAAGGAGCTGTTACTACCGACCAGCTTGAGCTGCTTGAGCTCGCGCTCCTTCACTCTCTTGCGCGTGTGCTGCACGAGCTTGGCCGTCTCGTCGAGCGACTGCAGCAGCTCCTTGCGGATCTTGCCCTGCTTCTGCTTGGAGAACTTGAGCGTGCGGCTGATCGGGTCCATCAAGTTCACTGTGAGCAGCTTGTGAAAGTGCATAAAGTCCGAGATCACGGGCACCGACGCGCCGTCTCGGTTCGCAGTAGTATTCGCAGCAGTACTAAAGCTGGATTTCGCAAACACGTCCGAGTTCGGGTGCAGCTTGAGCATCGCCTGCAGGCGCTTGATCATGTTCTCTTCGACAGGGAACAGCTGCGTGAAGAAGCCGTTCATCCACTCGGTCATCGTCACGTGGCGCTCGCACTGCTTGAGGAACACCTTCCAGGATTGCTCATCGTCATCACCATCATCATCGTCTTCACCGATCTCAGACTCTTGTTGCTCAGTGGCAATGCCTCGAAGATGGTTGTCAGCTTGAGAGGCCACCGACAGCTTTGCCTGGAGATCTGCTATGAGGCTGTTTGACTGGACGATCAGACGGTTGTAGATCTCAATGATGCGCTCCAAGATGCCGTTCGTGACCGCAAACTGCTGCTGCTCGGCCAGGTGCAGTTCGTCCAGGCGCTCCTTGACAATGGCTCGCTCTTGGTTGCGCTGTCGGTAGAGCGCTCTCAGCTGCTTCAGCTCGTCTTTCTGTGGGACTGAGCGATCCGCACCACTACAGATGATGGCCGACTCCTCTTCGCTCTGGTTCCCAAGCCGCTCATGACGCAGCCGCTGCTTCTTCACGTCTGCTTGATGATAGAGCCACATCTCTTTCAGCTTTTGGTACTGGGCATGGAGCTCCTGTTCTTTCTGCAGCGCCTGCGCGATTTCCGAAAGCAAGCACTTGGTCTGTTTCACCTGCTGGTCGAGGAATTTGTCAATTGGCACGACCACAGAAGTTGCGAATTCCTTCGCGAGCCGGGCTTTCGCGCCGTTGTGCTTGTTCACAAACTCCTCCAGTCCAAAGCAGACGCGACCGAGTTGCGGCGGGAGGTTGCGTAGGTGCATCCTCATCGTATCGGAGATCGCGAACGGCAGCTTGGCGCACTCGTGCGCGTACTTGTCTTCGACAGACTGGAGGTCGCGCAGGAATGCGCTTGTTGAGCGCAGCCGCTTGAGCTTCACGGCCGCATGCTGCTCCAGCGGCGCCATCAAGAGCGCAATCGACGCTGTTGATAATGAACCACCACCACCACCAGCTACTTGGGGGCTCGAGACCGTCATCGGAAGAGAGTTCTTGAAGACGAAAGCGAGAGTGGTAAACCAGTTGAAGAGGTACGACGCGAGATGGCTTGTGATCTCGCTGCTAGCTAGCAGCCTGTGCTTTTGGTCGATTGCGAGAGCGGCTAGTTCTTGGGAGTCAAGTTGGCGTATCCTTGGAGGTTCAGCTCTTGTTGATAAACATAGCAGTGTGGGGGTGCATCTGATCTCTTTTCACTCGTTCGTTCTCAAAATTAGAGATCCTGGTCCTCTTCTTTCAGTCTTCTCGTCCAATGATCAGAAATCACGCTCCATCAATCATCATCGTGCCTCTCTTGATCATTCGAACTCTGCGATACACTTGGAAGAAGCTAAATACACACATACACACACACACTAAGATACTGAGAGAGACAGACTGGTCGTTAACCTCTCATCACATAACAATTCAACTCTCGCGATGAAGCTTCAATGTCGTACGACTGTCTCAGTTTCACAAGCGCCATCATCATCAGGAGCATCATCATCATCATCCATGGCGAGCAGCTCAGTTATCCATTCACCATCATATTTCCACAACACGATGGTGAGCGAGCGCGGATGTGACAAAATCTGGTATGGGTACATGGTTACAGCGCATTCCAATACAGTGCAGTGCGATGGATCCAACAACGACGGCAACATGATTACCACTACCACATATCGCTCGCTCGCTGGCCAACGGGTTGGCTGGCTCACTTGGCGGAGCCGGACGCCTCGTGCGCCTTGATGATGAACTCGACGATCTCGCGCACGCCCTCGCCGGCGTTGATCTGCGAGAACACGGTCGGCCCCGAGCCGCGCATGAGCTTCGCGTCGCGGTCCATGACGCTCAGGTCGGCGTTCACGTGCGGCGCAAGGTCGATCTTGTTGATCACCTGCATGCGTAAAGCAGATTTTTCCACCAAAAAGTCAGCTTTCAATTGAGCAAATACGCACATGGCATAAACGCACAACAGCAGCCGATCTCAAATGAGTGTCGTACGTACCAGCAGATCCGCCTGCGTGATGCCTGGTCCGCCCTTGCGCGGCACTTTGTCGCCGCCGGCGACATCGATCACGTAGATGATGTAGTCGGCGAGCTCGCGACTAAAGTTCGCAGCCAAGTTGTCTACAGAGTGGAGCACGAAGAGCTACGTGAGCCAAAGCTTCAAGACCAACAGCAATATGATCAGAGAGCTAGGCTAATAGAATCAATAAGCATAACAGACGAACCTCCTCCAGACTCGACGAGCACCAGCTGCGCGTCAAACTCGTCCGTGAGGTCCTCGCACGCCTGCAGGTTCGCCGAGATATCCTCGCGGATCGCCGCGTGCGGGCAGCCGCCGGTCTCGATCGCGCGGATGCGCTCTTCCGGGAGCGCCTGGTGGCGCACGAGGAACTCGCCGTCCTCGCGCGTGAAGATGTCGTTCGTGACCGCCGCGATGCTCAGGCGGTCCTTCAGCTCGCGACAGAGCGCCAGCATCAGCGCCGTCTTGCTGTAGCATTACCGCACAAACAGATGCATAAAGCCACATGCGTCATTAGTCCCCTCGCTGTGTCTATCGTGCTATCATTATGGCTCGTAACAATAAATAAGGTACGTACCCACTGCCGACGGGGCCGCCAATGCCGACCGTGAAGGCGCGCAGGCTCCAGTCGCGGCCGCCGCGCACGGGCTCGCGCTCGTCAAAGTGGCCCGCGTGCTCAAAGTGCTCGTGCGTGTGGCCGTGCTCACGCAGCTGCTGCTCCTCGTCGGAGGTCGGCGCGCGGCCCTTGCTCAGCGTGAAGCGGCGCACGATCTCGTCGCCGTCGAGCACCGCCTCGTCGTGGCTGTGCTCGTGCGCGTGCTCGTGGTGGTGGCTGTGGTCGTGGCTGTGGTCGTGCGCGTGGCCGTGGTCGTGCGCATGCGAGTGCTCCATGGCTGTCGTAGAGAGGGAGGGGGAGCGCAGGGGGATGCGGATTCGCGAGTGAGCGGGGATTGCCGTTCCGGTCTCCTGCTGTGATGGTGTTGGCAAAATGTGATGCGCTTCAAAGAGAGAAGTTGCAGTGACGCAAGCTGCCTCAACACGAATTCCAGCCAATCGGATGCGCTGAAAGAGGTAGTTTCCACCAATGATCGAAAAGAAGGAAGTTGGGATCTTTGTGAACTTGCGCGCATTCACTGACACTCTCGACAATCAGCTTCACAAATTGAACACTTGTGAACACCGCTTGTGTGAAGAGCGTGATAGCTTCCGGTATCTGTACAGACCCTGCTGCAGCACAGCAGTGCTTTAACCATGAGAGAATGGTACGATTATGCTTGAACAACCATGGTAGCAGAGTCTATATCGGACAATGAAACACTTGAGCTGTATGTTTTTGTAAATGACTTTCGAAGTCGAATTTCATTTATTGTTTTTTTCTAGTTTGGGTTGGAATTGTAATTCTACAGAGATGCATGTTCCTTCTACCGTGAGGCGGATGGCACACCTTTCACCAAGAGGCACCTAGAAACCTTCAATCGGTTTAGATTCGTCTCAACTCTTGGTGGTTCGTCAGTAAGGTGGCCCCGTCACTCACTCGACACGCGCGCAAAAAGACCCCAAAGGATGCTTACACGGTGCGGCTGGCGCGGATCGATCGCTGCTGGTTGGTCACGACCGAGTGCGTCAGCGTCGGGTGGCCCGCGTTGATGCGCGACGTGAACGCCGTCTGCGAGTACGTGCCCGCGCCCTTGTTGATCAGGTAGTTCACCGAGAACTTGATCAGGTCGAGCGGGAAGTGCCAGATGATGGCCCACAGCCACGCGATCAGCGTGTAGCCGCCGCCGCAACCGATCACAGCGATACGGTCCGTCGGGTAGCCCGAGAAACCGATCCAGCCAATCACCGACGCCACGATCTGCGCGAACACGAACGCCACCAGCAAGATGTTCGCTGGCTTCTCCATGAAGCACCAGTTGTTCGTGCCGGCCGTACGGGTCACGAAGATCAACGCCTGGCCAGAGATCGACACCTGCGTGTAGATCACCGAGCGGAGCACACCCTCCTTGCGCTGCTGGCCTGGGCCAACCATCTTGTAGTTCTTCGTCCACGTCGCGTTGAAGTTCGAGAACGACCACATGAAGTCGCAGAAGCTCACTTCGTTCGTCAGAGGCACGCGGTCGTTGCCCACGAACGTCACACCCTCGCCGTTCTGCGCAGCCGCGAATGGCTCGTACGTCGGGTTGCTGCCGAACGCCTTGCCCGCCACACCGTCCGTGTACTGGTACTTGAACTGCTCGTACAACTCCTCAGCGCTCGGCTTCGCGTCACCCGGAAGGTCGTTGAGGTGCACGTCCGACAAGTCCTCGAACAGCTTCTCGTAGTTGTCGTACTTGCTCGTGTACTCCGAGATGTACGCGTCCATGGCCTTGATGCGGAACGCGCCCACGGCCTCGCGGTTGTAGCCCTTGATCACGCTGCCGTCAATCTCACCGCACACGCTCGAGTTGCCGTTCTTCGCGCAGTCCTGGTACTGCCACTGGAAGTAGTCGTCGCACTGGTCCTTCATGCAGCTCACGCACAAGTTCTCCACACCCGTCGACTCAAAGCCGTCCGTGTTGTTCGCCACGTAGAACAGCACAATGGTCGAGATCGTCAACCACAGACCGAAGCAGATCGACATGATGAACACCTGCTTCAGCTTCCACGAGTCTGGAAGAGGCGAAGCGCGCACGTTGTCCTTGGAGATGGTCAGAATCGTGCCGTCGTTCAAGATGGCGAGAATCACAACCAACAGAGTTGGGAAGTACCAGTTCCACGCCACGGTCAGGATACCGAACGTGAACACGATACGCACAGTCATGGCGATCGAGTACATGGCGTAGTTCTTCATGCGCAAGAAAATCTCACGCGACATGCGAATGGCGGTAATGATCACGCTCAGACCTGGGGACACGAGCACGATATCGGCGGCGGCACGGGCGGCGTCAGTCGCATCGTCGACAGCGATACCGATGTCGGCCTGCGCAAGAGCTGGGGCGTCGTTCACACCGTCACCGGTCATACCGACGACCTTGTTCAGCGACTGCAGGTGCTTCACGATCTCGAACTTGTGCTCTGGGAACACCTGCGCGAAACCATCCGTGTCGTAGATCATCTGAGCCAAGTCCAGACCTGGAGGTGGCGCCTGGTTGAAGAAAGAAGTGTCCAAGATGTTGGTAGGCATTCCCAGCTGACGGCACGTCTCAACCGCAATAGCACGCTGGTCACCGGTCACCATCTTCACGGCAATGCCGAGCTCAATGGCCTTCTTCACGGTGTCGGCCGTGTCGTGACGTGGAGGGTCGAACAATGGCAACAGACCAATCATCTTCCACTGGCACTGCTCAATTGGCACGTCACCGCTGCGGTCAACGGCCACACCGAGACCACGGTAGCCACGCGACGCGAACTCGTCGATGCGCTCCTCAACCTCCACACGGAGCTCGTCCGCGTTCACGTCCATGTCAAGCACGATCTGCGGCGCACCCTTGCAGGCACGGAAGATCTCGCCGGTCTTGTTGTCCTTCAACTTGGCGATCGTGCGCTTCGTCGTTGGGTCGAATGGGGTGTAGTGCAGCAGCGTGAACTCCTCCTTGATCGTGTCCTTGCCCGGGTACGTGTTGTAGCATACTACGTCAATGGCTTCGTTGTTCTCAATACGGGCCGCAAGAGCGCCGAACTTCAGGATGTCAGCAGCCGTGAAGTTGTTGTACGGGATCAAGTTGTCCATGTCCACAGACAGCTGGTTCAAGGTGAGCGTGCCAGTCTTGTCCGAGCACAGCACCTCCATCGACGCCATCTCCTCAATGCACGTCAGACGGGTCACAATGGCGTTCTCCTTGGCAAGAGCCGACGAACCGATGGCGAGCGTCACCGACAGCACCGTTGGCATGGCCACTGGGATACCACCGACGATCAGCACAAGGATGTTGGCAACACCCAAGCAGCCGTCCGTTTTGATGAAGCACGGGTTCTCGTCCGAGCGCACACCCATCTGGGCGATCAGCTCGATGATACACCACGTGATGATCGAGATCATGCAGAAGTTGCCGACCGTGGTCAGCACCATCTGCAGACGACCGTGCGAGTCCGCCGAGGCGATCTTCTCAGCGGCGCGACCCAGGAACGTGTTGATACCCGTGCTGGTCACAACGGCCTCGATCTCACCCTGCTTGACAACGGAGCCGGAGTAGCCCTCGTCACCCTCGTTCTTGGTCACTGGGAGCGACTCGCCCGTGAGCGACGACTGGTCAACCTTCACGGCGTCACCTTCGAGGAACTTGAGGTCGGCTGGGATCACGTCACCGAGACGCACGCGGATCACATCACCTGGCACCAACTGGTCGGCGCCGATGTTGACAATCTCGCCGTCGCGGAACACCTTGGCCTCTGGCGCAAGCTGGCCCATCAACGCCGACACGGCGTCGCCGGCCTGGATCTCCTCGAGGTAGCCGATGATGGCGTTCAGGAGCAACAGGAAGAGAATCAGCGCGAAGTCCGAGTAGTCGAGCAGCACGATCGAGAGGATGGCGGCGACCTCCATGGCCCACGACAGTGGGTTCCACATGAAGCTCAGGAACACCATGAGCTTGTTCACCTTCTCCTCCGGGAGCTTGTTTGGGCCGTACTCGGCGATACGCTTCTGCGCCTCATCGGACGTCAGACCCTCGCGGGAAGTCTTGAGCTTGTCGAGCGCAGCGTTCAGCGGGATCTGGGCCCACTGGATCTGCCCCACTTCGTTCGTGTAGTTCTTGGCGTCGTTTGGCGTCGCCATCGACATGTACGAGTTGCCTCCGCCGGCCATGGTCACTGCTGTCGCTGAAGCGCTTGAATCACGTGCTGGGGTCAGCAGAAGATGGAAGTCGTCAACGGGGGTGGGGGAATGGCTCTAGATCCAAACGTCGGTCGTCCTGGCGCCTGCAACTGTTGGGCTGGAGGCTGGCGGTCGTCGAAAGTCGGGAAATTGCGGAATGATCGTTGGCCGCACGCGCGCCAGCCCGCCCGCGCGGAAAGCCCGCAACGAGTCAAACAGGCCGCCGATAGTGAAACGCTGTTGTTTTGGGGCGAGCCCGTGCTGGCCGCCTGTTGTTTGTTGTCGCCGCCCCGTCCTCTCTCTCTTCTGCTGTTGCTGCTGCTGCTGCTCCTCCTCTCTTCCTCCACACCTCAATAGAAGCCCTCCGCCGTCTGCGAAAGGAGGCAAGCCTCACAGCCTCCTTTCGCAGACAGCGGAGGGCTTCTATTGAGGTGAAGAAAGTTACTCACATTGACTCTGCTTGGATACTGACAGCCAATCAGCGCTCTGATTGGATACCGGCAGCCAATCAGCGCGCACGATGTAAGCCCTACTCACCCTCACCCCATCACAGCAGTAGGGTTGAGGTTTAGATCTGGACTGACTGGATTGGATGGAATGATCTTTTTGGCTGGTGACCGTGTTGTTGCTTTTGTTTGTTTGTTTGTTTGCTGTTGTTGCCCCGTCGTGCGGGATCCCTCCCTTTCTTTCCCTTCTTCGAAGCCACAACAATAGGAGGGGTGCTCAATGTGGCGCATGAGGGGCAACTACCATAAATTAAGACACACACGCAACGGCGTTCATGTTCGTCTTATTCTATCTCTGTGGGCGATTGTCGACCATCCATCTATTCCTGGTGCTTCACACCACTTGGAGCAGCATGATCACTTTTCCTATAGTATACTATTGAGACTTGCAACCCCTTTTGATCCAAAAAGCAATCAAGCAAGTGTTCAACGCTGGTTACTGGTCACCAGTCAAATCGCAATGTTGAAAGATCCGCGAGCGTACCGTATGCGACAACGCCGTACCCGCCAGGCTCAACTCCCCAGAAACCGGATCTATATTTTCCCAAGCGATTGGCCAGCCAAACTCGGCGCGTAGGACTAGGGTACTCGTTTCGCCGAGCCAGTTTCGAGTTTCAAGTTCAGATTGGTCATTGCCATTGCAATGGCAATGAACGCTTTTGAGAGAGAAAATGTGCACAAAATCTCTGCGCTTACAATTTCCTGTTGCCTGCAACCAATTAATCATGGGCAGTCGACGCTACTTGTATCGTTTAGTTGCAGACAGACAAGCATACTTGTCATGGGCATCATTCATCGAGGAACTTTACAATTTCGATACTTTTTTCCACAGCCAGCTGTTGAGGGCGGTGCTGACAGACAATGCCACCAGATTTATAATTATTGACTGGCTGGCAGGGGCTTGCAAAAGTGAAACCGAAAAGCGCATCAGACACATCAGATTGCCCCTGCTTGATTTCTCTCCGCTGAGAAACAATCTGTTGGGGGACACGGCGAACAAACAAGAAAACTTTGCAAACTTCTGGGGATACCTTGGCCAGTGCACTGGTGCTATCTATTATTCATTGATTATGAATGCCCACGTGTGTGGGGGATAAGACTGTGTGCGAATGAGCTGAGCTGATCAAAGCCGATCTGACCTCTTCCTCCATATCGTTTTCCTCCTGCCCTGTCGATTTGGCGAAACAAAATGCCGATCTTTTGCTTTCTCAGAATGAGGGGGCGCGCCCCGCTCAAATCTCACGCTCGAACTTTACATTCCTGGGGCGAGCTTTTTCCCAAGCTTTTTGTTGCTGACTCGACGCCTGAGAAACCGAGAGGACCCGCTTGCTTGCTTTGGGGCGGTGACGCGCCGCTCATCCAAAACTGTACAGTTTGAGTGAGTGAGCGTGGAGGTCGGTGGACCCGCCACTTGCAACTTCCTACCTACAGCCTCAAGTGGACAGAGCGATCTGAAACATGGGGAACAATCGCCACCACGCAACAAACATTGCGTTTGTTTCGTGCAGCATCAGCAAGTGATTGAGCTCGACAGAGCTCTTCGGATTGCCATGGGGAACAATCAACGCGCAACAAACAAATTTGTTTGTTCCGAGCTGATTCGTCCGCCCAGAGAACGCTGCTGGACGGAGAGAACAACGTCCAGCGGAGGTGTTAAACTGCACGTTTCATCAGTTGACGAGTTCGCGCTCTTACTTACACACACGTGCGCAAGTGTATGTACAGCCCCACGCAAATGCGGGACATTTTGCCAAGATGAAGGTACACTGAGTACGACAAGGGCAACCTCGGCGCACAGTTCCCAGGGAAAGAGCAGCGCAAAGCAAGCTTTACTGGGTGCAATGGATGAGGTGCTGAAAACTTCAGGCATGCAGCCATAATGATCACAGTGGTTTGGCATCCTCGCCATGTCTGCAGCGAAATCTGCGATGCCGAAATGCAGGAGGAGGATCCAATTGAAAAAGTGCTCCAAAAGACTCGGACTGAACACGTACCCCGATTTCAGGGCGTGGTACACACCATGAAACACGCTCGAATCGAAAACAACTTGGTTTTACTATGTCTCGGGTTCGACTAAACGTCCGAAAAGTGTGCAGATCCGTCCTTCTGTACTGTACGGAGGATGAGCGTTCGAAATCGAATCGAGTAAAAAGTTAGCTGAGCGCAAGAAAGGGGAAATTTGTGTGCGCGCGTGCGTACCCTGTGTGCGTCAGAGGTGGAGGAGCAAGTTTTGGCTTTTGTTTGCTGAGCCCACCACTCAAAAGCGTGCGTGGTGGGTTGGTTGCAATGGGGAAACGCGATCCAAGTTCCCACACAAAGGTTCACATTTGGAGGAGATGACTTTCAAGCAAAAAAGTACAAAGGGTCCTAAAAAAGGCATTTATCGGGCTGAAGCACAGCCACGTCCCTCCCCTTCCCTTTGAGAATCAGAGCGACATAACGTGAGGGCAATGGAAAAGCGTCACATTGTGGCAGGATCAAAAACTGGCTCGTCTGCTGTCAAACCAAGCAGGACCTGCGAGACCTGATGCAAGCTCGCCGCTGGATAGATTTTGGCCGCACCACCCATCAAATTTGCGTCGGACCCGACCTGCAAGACCTGATACGCTCCAAATATATCAACCAACCTGCGCGTTTGCAGAGACAGGTTTGTCTGAGCAATGAGGGGGGATGGGTCTTCAACCCGCGCATAGAAGCGACAAGTTGCGTCAAGTGTCGCAGTGGCAAACATTGGAGGAGGACGGATCACAACCCTCTCAACTCAATCAATTGCGCTGGAGGATGTCCTGATTAACTAGTAAAGTTTTATTATGTTTGCAAACTAAGAGAGGGCTACTATACAGGTAGTATCCATAATAATGGACCCTAAACAGAGACATCCTTTACAATCCTGATGCTCCAGTATGCTCCCAATGTATGTAAATCCCAATACAATATGTCATGAATATCAAAAGCATTCGGTACAGTATACCTACTTGAGATGACTCACAGTTGGGCAATGTTGTCGAGGCATCATCGCTGAAACTTATGGATGCTTCTGAACTGTGATCGAACTCACTGCGTATCCATCCTCATACCGCAAAAGATGAATACTTTTGGCAATTCAGACGGTTTTAAGCGTAACGACGTTCGCTGACAACCATACCGGCCATCTAAACCTCCAACACTGGTGCGATTTGGTTGTAAAAGTCCAATGTTATTCTAGAGTATAGAAGTAGGAAGTATCGAGCAAATGATAAAGCTGCTTAATTAGCTGTATGGGAAGAGAACGGTGGATTGATTTTGATTAAAATAGACAAGGTATTAACTTCAGGGTATTGATTTGGGGGGGTTTGTCTGTATCACTGAATTCCTTTTTGGATCCGCCCAAGCAGCCCTTCTTGGAGTTTGTGTTGTGGACAGTGCAACTGGACCGCCAGCACACAAGGATGGCGAGGTATCCATCATCGATCGATCCGATGATCCATGCGCGCGTGTCTTCCAAACAGCACGTCCAGTGAGCCCACGCGAATTGAATGAACTGATGGTGATCGTGTGAAGAGAAGTGGAACCCGAGTTTTTCTCAAGTGTCTCTGTCTGTCTGTCTGTGTGTTCACAAGCATTCACAAAAGCATTGGGACGTGCGCTTGCTGAGGTGTGTGCATGTGTACCGTACGTCGAGGTGTGACAAATGGCTGCCCCTGCTGCATCCGTATCTATTTGCTCTGAGATGTGGTGATCTTGTTTGTGTTGAAGTTGTGCAAGATTTGCGCATGTGTTTGTTTGTAGCGACAACCGACTGGTTGCTTGAATTGCATCCGTGGAGCTCAAGCTCTCGAATGGATTGAATTGGATTGATGGACGCAGCCTTGCTTGCCTGGCTCTCGGCGTCGGCGCTTTATGCATGCAGCGCGCAGTGCTCATAGCGATCGAGAGAATAGAGAAACAGCGTGTGCATGCATGGCTACCGGTAACTGTGAGTTGATGAATAAGAATGCAAGTCTATTTGTGTCATCGTGCGGTATCTTTTTGTGTTCCTTCTATGAATAGACCTCCTCCTGATGCTGATCGCCTCTGGAAATGCGCTGTAGGTAGGTATATCGGTATGTGTATGTGCATGTTGCGGCATGCATCTACGCTCAAGTGCGGTCAACACATCGATAGACAGGAGTATGGTCGCAACATGTGCCAGTGGTGCCGGTGGTGGTGCGCTCGTGCTCTCGCCTGCGCAGCGCTCGCTCGTGGAGAAGAGCTTGGCGGTACGGCGCGCGTGTGAGGAGAAGGCGGCGATCCAGCGCACGATCGAAGACGCGTCGCAGCGCCACATTGACGACACGAAAGCGCGGTGCCGCACGACGCATCGCATCAGGGACGCCGCTGAGCGCGACCACAGCCTCATCATCCGCCACGTCGGCGAGCAGCTCGCGAACGTCGCCAAGCGCGAGCTGCTCCAGGATCCGCACAAGTTTGCCAAGAAAGCGAATGCGACGAAAGCCGACTCGCTTCGTGCGGGGAGAGCTCTCCAGCTTCAACCAGGCGGCAATGGCGGTGGCTCCAGTGGCGATGTGAGAAGCGCGCGAGGCGATGTTGCCGAAGACGAGTACGACGAAGACCACTTTGGCCCCGTGCGACGACCGCCGCGCATTCGACCGCCCAACCTCTGGATCTCGGTAAGTGCCGTCTCTCGAGTGTTCTGTTACTCAACTGGAGTGATAACAATAAATCGTGGCGCTAACGTGTGTGCTCTTTTGGCTTGATACATCGTCAGATATTTGAAAAAGAGCAAGCGGACGTGAAGCGCGAGCAAGAAGAAGCGCAGCGCAAGCGGCACGAGGCGGCGAAGAAGTACCGCGCCGAGCTCGCGCAGCAAGAGCTCAACAAGCAGGCGCAGCGCAAGCACGATCGCGAGGTCGCGGACTCGTTCGCGCAGCAGCAGGCGCAGCAAATTGCCGTCTGGAAAGTCCAAGAGAGCGAGAAGCAGCGCAAGCAGCACGACGCCATGGTGGACGAATCAAAGCAGTGCCAGCAAGAGTTCCAGCGCACGCTGCAGCAGCAAATGGCGGCGCAAAAGAAGAAAGAGCTGAGCGAGTTGCGCGCCGTCGAGCGCTACAACGCGATGCTTGAAGAGGAGAAACACCAGAAAGAGCTCAAGAAGCAGCAGCACAAGCACGAGATGGCACTCGTCAAGCAGGCGAACGCGATGCAACTGGAGCTCAAGCGCAAGGAGCTGCTGCGCGAGCAAGAAGAGGAGGTCAAGCTGCAGAAGGAGTACGAGAAGAAGCTCGCGCTGCAGGAGGAGCAGCGCCAGCAAGAGCTGCAGGCGATCCTGGAGAAGCAGAACAAGAAAGTCAAACTCGCGCTGTTGAACGTCAAGAGCGCCGAGGAGAAAGCGCGCGAAGACGAAGAGCGCGCGGCGGTCATCCAGGCCCAAGTGCGCAAGAAAGAGGAAGACGAGCTCAGGCGCCGCGCGGCGCGCAAGCAGGAGAAAGCGCGCGTCCAAGTGCAGGCGCTCTTGCAGCAGAAAGCCGAGCGCACCGACAAGTTCGTGAAGGAGCAAATGGACGAAGACGCGTACGCGAAAGAGTTCAAGCGCGACTTTCTCCAGTGGCAGCAGAAAGAGCAGAGCAAGCAAGTGCAGGTCCGCGAGCGCAACCGCGCGTACCAATTGCTTGTGAGGCAGCAAATGGGGCTCGACGAAGCGCGACGAGCGAGCGAGGACAAGTACGGCATGACCCGTGAGGAGATGGCGTTGAACGCGGCGCTGCTCAAGCACGCTGGCGTCACGCAGCTGCCGCAGGACGCGCAGAGGACAAGGAAATAGACAGGTTTGCTTAGTTTGAACACTATACCAGACGTATTATCCGCACAGCAAAGCAAGGTTCCGGTATCGCTATCGGTATCGCTATCGCACTCACATGAACCAAGATTAGCCACACCATTCCTGATTCACCATGGGATTGGCGCCTGTACACTGAGAGTCAGAGAGCCTTGCGAATAGATACGGACTGATAGGCGCGACTATGCGAAAAGAGCTCTTGAAGTTCAATCTCCCTGTGCGTCATCTGCGCAAAACAAGAGCAAAGCAAATCATTGCGCTGGTCCGCAGGGCGGTGGCACAGGGGAGGGTTGGCGTGCACGAACGCATTAACAGGCTCTATATATCGCATCACGCGCACGCTTTCGCTTGGTGTATGTGCTGTACGGATGCGCATGCGCTCACTCTCATGGGAAAGAGTGGATGGATACACACCGCGTCAAGCGAATCGCTCAGGTAGGCGAGTGCGGGTTGGCTGTTGGCTCATGCAGCCATGTAAAGCAGCCACCCTGGACGGCGTTTAAAGATCTCGCTCGCGCAGATCGCGGCCTTGTTTATCAAAATCGCCACTCCCCGCCCATCCAGCCTTCCGAGAAGGCATGCAAGCCAGCCACCCTGGGTTCACAAAGCGGGATTGCCGATTGCATTCCCCATCCGCGAACTTGATCACTTCAGCATGTGGTCAAACCAGCCAATCGCTGATCAAAACGAGTGTTCCGAATGTTAGGTGCTGAAATACGGAACGCAAATGCATGTGTCCCACATATATTTGCAGCAATTTACAAAATGCAGTCTTTAGTTTTACTTTACTACATCAAAAGATCAACCAAATGCAAAATAATACTACTAAATACCAAATTTAACGTCAATTACTACATTAGACCAGCTTACTTTCAAAATCCTAAAAAGTCCCACATCATGCACCTGAAAAAACATCCAGTTAACCCGAACTCATTTTCATCACCAGGAAAAGCACGGAAACCAACCTCAAAGCAAGCAAGCAACGCACGCGATCGAGTCACCATGGGCATGAGCGACGGCAACGTGAACTGGCCGCTCTTCTTCGGCTGCATCCTGATCGCCTTCGGGCCCATCGCGTCGCTCTTCTTCGTGGTCGTCGCCAAGCGCGCGCAGCTCGTGATCCTCGCGCTCAGCGGCGCGTTCACGTGGCTCGTCGCGATCCTCATCTGCGCGACGCTCTGGCGCATCATCCCGCCGCTCAAGGACTCGATCGAGGCCACGATCCCCGTTAGCGTCGTCATCCAAGAGGGCTTCCGCTATGTGTTCTACGTGCTCTACACGCGCACCGAGCGCGCCGTGCTCAAGGTCACCACGTCGTCCCACCAGTTCCCGCTCAATGACATCACGTCGTCGCTGGGTGAGTAAATGATCGTGATGTGAAGAAGTGTTGTTGTTTTCAGTACGTTTCTAACCGTTTACGTGTGTATGTGATTGATGTGTTATGCAGCTGGTGGTGTGGGCTTCTCGCTGATGCACTCGCTGATGATGTACGGAAGCCTCGTGGGCTCGTCGACCGGCACCCGCGGCGCGGCGTTCTCGTCGTCCTGCGAGAGCGTGCCGCTGATTTTCTCCGCGGCGATGTCCACGCTCGCGCTCACGGTGATGGACGTCGCGCTCATGGTCGTGGCGTTCGACGGCTACCGCAAGAAGTCGTTCCTCGCGATCGGCGCCGTGTTTGTGATCCACATGGCCGTCGCGCTCTCGGTACGCTAGATATCTCTTTCGTTGCTGTTGGAGGTGGCAAGATCTTCTTTTATAGCTAACAAATATGTGCTGTTTGATCCCCATGGCTACCGTGAACTTTGTCATTTTACCAGGCGCTGGCGAACCAGAAGACGAACGGCTGCACCGTGTCCATCCCACTGCACTTTGCCGGCGCTCTCGTCGCCACCGGCGCTGCTGCGCTGATGATCTCGCGAAGAAACGCTGGCGCAGCCAACTAAGAAGCCCAGAAGGAAGTCTGAACGGATCCTTGTAGCAATGAAAATCCCGAGTCTTCTTTTTCAGCTCCCCCCATGGTCAAGAGCAAGTCGCGACGTGTGTGTGAGTGTGGATGTGTGTATATTTCTCTTTTTTCTCTATCTTCTTCTTTTCTCAACCCTTTATCAGTTGGGAATAACGTCTGCTTGTTTGCTCCAAGACCACAGAGAAGACCAACAAATAAAACAGCAGAGCTTGACATCGCACTACCTTTCGGATTTTTTTGTTTCTCGGTATGTGTGGATCTGTGTATGCATGCTCATGAAATGTGCACGTAGGTCCATCTGGAGACTGAGCTCTTTGCTCTACAAGCGCTGGTCGGTTGGGATGTGCTGCAGACACGCGTTCTTCATGACCTCTTCGTCGATGCCCCAGACTTCGGTCACCTTGTGCCAGCGGTTGTACTGCTCGATCGCCTGCTCGTAGAGCATCTCAAAGCCCTGGATGCAGGAAGCGCCGTGTTTCGATGCGTGTTCAAGGAATGGTGTGATCGGCGGCTGGTACGCGGCGTCCAACACAACCACTTTGTGGGATTGCTGCTCCAACAAGTAGTCCGGAAGAACGAAGCCCGCCTGCGCTGGGATCGTGCTCACGACGACGTCCACCGACGCCAGCAGTTCAGGGGTCAGTGAAGACAGAGCGTGCGCATGGAATCGCTGCGCGACTTCTTCCGCCTTGGCGAGCGTTCGGTTGTAGACGAAGAGCTTGCCGACTCCCAGTTGGCGCATCGCGTACGACGCGGCCATCGAAGTGCCGCCGGCACCGACAACGAGTGCGACGAGGTCCGAGTTGCGCTCTTTCTGGTGTGCGAGACCAGCTAAGCGCTTACTGACCGGACGGAGGATGCCGAGCCAGTCCGTGTTGTCACCCTTCCAGCGCACGCCACCACCCAGTCGGTCTTCACGGATCACAGTGTTCACAGCGCCGATCGCTCGCGCAGCGGGAGTGAGCTCATCGAGGTACTGCATCACATCCACTTTGTGCGGAATCGTCACGGAGCCACCTCCCAGCGTAGTGTCAGGGTCCTGCATGCGCTTCACGACGTCCAGGATATTGCTCGTGTCGTGCAATCCGTAGGTGAACGGCAGTCCCTTGGCTTGGAACGCGGCATTGTGCATCGACGGTGACGGCGACTTCTGGATCGGCGAGCCAAACAGGAAGAACTCACGCGCTGAAAACACCAGAAGACACATTCCAACAAGGCAGCAACACACACAGAGAAGGTAAGAAAAAATGCATTGGATTTCATTATCTATCGCACACAACACGCATACACCACAAGCAGGTCAGCTGGAAGTATTTTAAATACCTGTGAGAAGTCCCAGTTGCTTGCGCAGCGTCATGATCTCGTCCACCGAAAGCTGTCCGGGAGCGGCAGCGGCAGGCAGCAGCGGGTGCGTCACTGGCGTCAGCACGCGGTTCAGCACGCGCGCCAACTTGCCCGCTTCCATCGTGCAGAGCGAGATGATCGGCATCTCATTTTGCCAGACCTTGGCGAACTCCTTCGCGAGACGGTCGACCATCAGCGCGTCCTGGGACTCGAAAGCCTTGACCACGACCTTGACGACCTGCACCTTGCCCTGGTGGAAGCACTCGCGGAAAATGGTCTTCGCTTGCGCCTCGGACGTTGGCTCCTGGATCGCGTGGAACGAGGAAATCACCGCCGAGCGACGACGGTTCAGTAGTAGGTGCTCACGAGCCTTGCGCGACCAGCACGTTTCGACGTCGACAAACTCACAGCCCAAGCGAATTCCGAATTGAAGCAGCTCGAACATCTTCGACTCGTCGCCATCAGGGAACGCGCCACCCTGGTTGCGCGAGCGCACCGTGAAAATGATCGGAAGCGGCGACAGCGAGCGAAGAAGCGCAATTTGAGACGCGACAAACTCGAGGTCGTCAAACGATTTAAGCAGATCCACACGAAGCTCCAGCGCGTCCACGCCCTTGGTGATGTCTTGGATGAGTGGGCGAGCGTCGTTCACGTCTGGGAAAGTCAGGGACAGGAAGAAAGTGTCCAGTCGGCACACGCTCTGGTAGTCAAAGCTGGTTGGCAGGTTTGGAATGATCACGTTCAAGAAGCGCACGAAGTCACGGTCAATGCGCTGGAAATCCATGTCGCCGCGGTTCACAGTAAACTCAAACGACGAGCTCTTCTGATACAACGGCTCGCGACGCTTCCACACGCTGTCGTGGGATTCACCGAGAGACGGGCGGTTGGTCTCGCTGTCGAGGTACGCCAGCACATCCTCGATCGCGCGGTGGACGTGGACGACGTATGGGTACTTCGCGAGTGCGTCGACAATCGCAGGCGTTTCCACGACACCACCGCCGCACGAGATGATCGTCGCAGCAGGCGGGTTCGCGATGAGACGCTGCAGCAACGCGCACTGGCGCTCACGGAACGCCTCCCACGTGTTGTTGTGTCTCGCTACAAACGCAGAAATTGGCTCGCCAAACTCCTTCTCAAGCTCTTCGTCAGTATCGAGCAGGTTCAGGTTCAGCGCCGCAGCTGCGGCTTTCGCCAACGACGTCTTTCCAGCACCGCGCATACCAATCAGGAAGAATGCAGGGATCGCGGCATTCTCTTTCGCCGCAATCTCGTGGTTCTCGGCACCGATCACTGGAGCCACTTCCAAGCCCAAGTGCATTTGCACGTGGTCCCAGAACTCCGGGTACGTCTTGTCAGTGCACTCCTTGTCCGTGACAACGACGTCTTTTACAACCGAGCCCAGCACGGCAAAGCTCATGGCGATACGGTGGTCGTTGTGGCACGCGATGAACGCCTTCTTCAAGTGGTCGGTCTTGCCTTCCGTGCCCTTGACCCAGATGCCATCCGGCAGCTCACCGCACTCGACGCCGATCTTGTGCAACTCCGTCACCATCACTTCGATGCGGTTGCACTCCTTCACGCGCTGGTTAGCGATGCCCGTGATGTTCGTCGTGCCCTTCGCCACCGCAGCGAGCGCGACGGCAGTCATGAACGCGTCCGTCATCGCCTCCATGTCAATGTCCACGGCGGTCAGCGGGGTGCCAGCAGGTGGGCCCACAACGGTCGTCGAGAACGCATCCTGAGTGGTGGTGCAGCCCATAGAGCGCAGCAGCGTGTGGAACGCAGCGTCGCCCTGCAGACTCGTGTTTCCCAGAGCTTCGACGGTGACTTCACCGCCCGTGATCGCAGCAAACGCGAGCGGGTACGTCGCAGACGACGCGTCGACTTCAATGCTGAACTCTGGCGGGTTCTGGTACACGCCGCATGGCACACGGTAGCGGTTCGGCGCCAGGGTCTCGACAGGGATGCCGAACTCCTTCATCAACTGGGTCGTCATGAGGATGTACGGCAGCGACGTCGGGTGCTCTTCCTCCAATTCGAGCACGAGCGGCTCCTTCGCGTACGGCGCACTGATGAGAACCGACGACACGTACTGGCTGCTCACTTTGCTCGCGAGCTTCATCACGCCGCCCTTCAAGCCCGTGCCGCGAACAGCGACTGGCGGGCATCCTTCGTCTTCCAGGTACTTGAGGTCGCATCCGTTCGCACGCAGGGCATCGACAAGAGGCGCGATCGGACGCTCCTTCATGCGGTGGTTGCCCGTGACAACGACCGAGCTCTCGCTGTCCGTGAGCAGCGTCATCGTGCTCGTCAAGAAACGCGCCGCAGTGCCAGCGTTGCTCAAGTAGATCTCTTCGCCATCCGCGACGCTTTCGAACTTGCCGCCCGTGCCTTCAACGATGAGCACAGCACCGTTGTCGTCCCATGCGAACTTGGCGCCAAGCTTCAAGAGCGCGTTCATCATCACTTGCGTGTCGTCCGAGTGCAGCAAGCCCGAGATGCGACACGAGCCTTTGCCCAACGCAGCCATCAGCAGCGCGCGGTTTGAGATCGACTTGGAGCCGGGCACGCGGATCTTGCCGTGCGCTTTCTTGCCAGGCACCATCTGCACCTGCTTCTCGAGCACCAATTCGATCTGCGAGTCCTTGATCGCGCGCGCGTACGGGTTCGAGAGCACAGTACCAATGCTCTCGAGCAGCACGATCTTCTTCACGCCCTGGCTGTTCTTCTTGTCAACTTCCATCTTGACGACGACGTCCTTCGTGGCGACGTTCTCTGGCACGCGAACCGGCAGTCCGTACGCAGTCAAGCAGCGACGCAGACGACCCACAGTCGCAGACGTGCAGATGCCCATGCCGCGAGCGATCTCGGCTTCTTTGATCATGCCAATCGAGACGCACTCGCCGTGCAGGTACTCTGGCTGCAGCAGCGCTTCGATACCATGGCCGATGCTGTGGCCAAAGTTCAGGATCGCACGCAAGCCCATCTCTTTCACGTCCTGCGTGACAACGGTCGCCTTCACCTGCACCGCCATCGCGACGACCTGCTGCACGAGCTTCATGTCCGAGAGCGCGAGGATCTGGTCGGTCGACGCTTCCAGGAGGTCGAAGAGCTCCGCGTTGAAGATCGCGCCAGCCTTGATCACTTCGCCCATGCCGTTCACGAGCTCGCGCTTTGGCAGCGTCTGCAGCGTGCTCAAGTCCACGTACACGCGCTGCGGCATGTGGAACGCACCGAGCAGGTTCTTGCCGAAATCTTCAACGTCGATGCCAGTCTTACCGCCAATGCTCGAGTCCACGCACGCGAGCAGCGTCGTTGGGATTTGGATGAACGGCACGCCGCGCATGTACGTGGACGCGACGTAGCCGCTGAGGTCGCCGACGACGCCGCCGCCGACTGCGATGACGCACGTGTCGCGGTGGCAGCGGTTCGGGAAGAACACCTCGTCTTCGATCTTGGCCTTCATCTCGCGGCATTTTGACTCCTCGCCCGCGGGCACAGCGTGGATCAGCACGCGCTTTGTGGCGTGGCCCGCGAGCAGCGCCGTGAGCTGCTCAAAGAGCGGCTGCGCGTACAGCGGCGCGACGTTCGTGTCCGTGAGGATCACGAACGTGGACGTGGACGGCATGAGCGCCAGGATATCCTGCGCCACGAAGGCCGAGGACAGCAACGCCGAGCCGAGCACGATGTCGTAGGACCCACACGGGATCACCTGCTGCGCCATACTTGCTCTGTCTGTCGGATCGCTTGGAGGCGTTCGCTGCGTGTGTGTGATCTTGCGTGGAAGGATCGATAGTGACGGTCCCTGTGATGAGGGGATGCGACAATGGCAAACGGACGGTCGTACTGTGAGTGGAGTAATTGTAGACGAGGGATTACAAATGAAGTATTTGACCCTCCGCGGAGGTATTATTCAAGGAGTTCAGTGGTGCTTGGTGACCTTGAGTCAGACAAAGACAGCTGTCGTAAACCCTCCGTGGGGTATTATTCGGGCGAACAAAGTCTTTTGTAGACCCTCCATGGGGTACTGTTCTGGCACTCCATTTAGGGGGTATTATTGTTCGTGTTTTTTGTGGTGTTTGCGCGATCACTCTGTACCACACACTTTTTCTTTCAATCAGGATCAGGATCAGCGCGAATTTTACGTGGTGCACATAATTTATGGATGCCAAGACATAACTATTTTGTGTAGCACACTGTAGAGCAACCTACAGTCAACTGTATCCATTTTCAATCGCTAACATTGTATGGATCCACGACTGCTCATTTCATCCATTGCACGCATGGTAGTACAACCATGGAGAAGACCACAGACTGGCCCGCACGACAGCGCTAATTGCAACCGCGACAGTAGGCAAGATTGGCGAGCGCGAGGTCTGCGATAGTGCTCATGCTTTCCGGTGAGGAGCGCGCGCAGGAAGACCAGGTGCGGTCACTTGGAGGCTTCGCGTTGATGCTTGAGAGGCGCTGCTCGCCACTGTACGCAATGTGACTGAACGATACCGGACGCTTACTCTACCGACGGCTCTATTACAGCTCACTCCAGATAAATGGGTGCGCTTTGCTCACAGTGCTGGTCGTGATTGTGCTGCATCGGCGCGCGTGCCATTGTGACTATCACACAAGCTGACGATCCTGTGTTACACAGTTTTGCCGTGCCATTATCGCTGAGGAATGGATTGTAAAGAAGAGAACGAGGTGTTGGCCGTGGCGAGAGCATCGTCAAGTGTCGCGAGTGGTTATAATCGTACGCTACGGTTCAAGCAGGAACAGTCCGGCGACTGAACAGTGCTATGACAAGCCCTCGAGGCCTCTGGCGCCATATCCGGAACCTGCTTCAAACACCATGCAGCGAGCGGCAAGAGACTTCACGCCTAGGTGCAGTGCATGCACTGGCAGCTTGTACAACTCGCACGAAGAGAGCAAAAGTACAGAATCAAGGTTATCAATATAAGCACAGCGCACTCACGCAACTAACTACGAAACTTGTTCTCGCACTTGAATCCGCCATCGGCCATCTCACGCTTCTCTTCATTTATTTAGCTGCAGCGCTTCTGGGTATCGAGTTCCGCATCCCATCCCATCCCACCACTCGTTGGCTTAAATCACCGTCGTCGTAACTGCATCATCATCTGCTGCCAGTAGCAGGGCTGCAGCGCCAGCGGTCGACGCGGACTGGGACGGCACTGTTGGCGGCATCAGCTCAAGGTCGACTGCTCCAGCAGCAGCAGAAGAAGAAGACGAAGTCTGCGCGGCTGAACCTCCAGGCATCATCGCTTTCCGGGTCGCTTGGCGCTGCTTCGCCTCGACTGCTTGCTCGCTCTCTTTCTCCTTGAGCTTGCGGAACGCGAGCCGGATGCTGTTCTTCGTGTGCTCGTCGAAGCGAAGGCGGTCCAGCTCCGGAAGCAGCACTTTGAAACTCTCGATCAGCTGCTCATTCGTCGTGCGCGAGCCATATTGGGTTGCAGAGTATGCTGCTGCAACGCCGCCAGCAGAAGCGATGGCTGCGGCGCTCAGTGCACCACTGAAGTCCCCACCAGCAGCCTCCATGAGTCTGAGATCGTTCGCGAGTCTCTCGGCATCGAACTCTTTCTCCGAGTTGTCGCCGACGCTGTGGATGAAGTCCGATTCGTCCGTCCCCAGGCAGTGCAGCGACATGTTCTCGTCTCCGGGACTCAAAAACTCCTCGATCGTCATCGGTCGTGTCACCGGCAGCGAGGCCACCACGTCGCAGATCTCGTTCTCGATCTTCAGCTCCATGTCCTCGATGACGTGGTACGCATGCGGCGACGGCTTCGCAGCCGTCGTGATCTCGGTCGTGTCCCAGTAGTGCTTGAGAAGCGCGGGCGGCACGGAGATCCAGCACTCGCGCACCCAGCGCATCGCCTGCAGGATGTCGATCTGGAAAATGTCATCCTGCCGCCCCGCGTCAAACCGATCGAGCGCGTGGTGCAGGTGGTAGCAGCGGTAGCGGCGCTTGAACGCTTCAAAGATGCCGGCTTCGAACGGCTGGTACTGGTTCGTCGTGCTCAGCGGCAGCATCTCGAGGCGGATGTTCGTGAGCTCGAGTCCGATGCGAATGTGCGACGGCGCGTGCGCGATCAGCAGCAGGACGGTGCGTTGGTCGTCGCGCAGCTTCGTGTCCAACAGGCCGATCCACTCCTGGAAGAGCACGGGCGTCATCCACGCTTTCCTGTTGTCGCGGTACTGGAACTGCACGGGTTCCTCGCCGTCGAGTCCGGTTTGCAGCAACCTCGCTGGCAGCTTCGAGTTCCCGATGAAGAACGGCTCGAGCCGCTCGCTGCCATCGGCGTTCGCAGCGAGCGCGATCGTCAGCCGCTTCCTCGCTGCAGCACTCGCGGGCGTACTCACGCCTCGCCCCGAGGGCTTTTCGGGTGAGAGCGAGTAGAAGAGTCCTGTCTCGCTCATCGTGAAGATGTCGGACGCGTGGTAGAGCTTGGCCACCTCCTGGAGCTCGCGGATCGCGAACGGGATCGCCGACGCCGCCGTCGTTACCGCCACCGCCGCCGTGTTGATCTGCGCAAATGCGGCCGCTGAATCGTTGGGAAACGCGATCGCGCCTACTGCTGGCGAGCCGTCTGGAAGCGTCACTCCGCTGAGTGGTGTCGGTTGAGCTGGCATAGTACCACTCAGCACACCTGCAGCAATCGCAGTATTGTTAGTACTCATATTGACAGTCATACTACCGCTGGATGCAGACGCACTGGCTGACGATGAGGTCGTCGCGGTACCACCACCGAGACGGATGTTGTGGCGCTTCTTGAAGCCGCCGAGCCATCCATTCGAGAACGTCATTTTCGACGTGATGCCGAAGTTCAGCGCGAGCTGGCGCGCCTTGTCCTTGATCATGTCGCCCGAGAGCTTCGTGTTGTTCTGGCGCGCGTAGAGCACCCAGTTGCAGAGCGCGGTGTCGAGCTCCGGGTGGGTCACGAACCCTTTGCGGCGCGACAGCAGGTCCTTGGATGGCATGGTCGTGAGCTCGCCGGCGCGCGCCAGGATCTTGGAGATCGTGCTCTGGTGCGGCAGATTCACGAGCCCGAACTCGTCCTTGGCCCAGACGCAGAGCTCCTGCTGCGTCATCTTGACCTGCGCGAACTTGACGCAGAGCATACGCTTCTGTGCGTTCGTGAGGTTGCCCACGGGCTGCGTCATGCGCTTCTTCTTCGCGGGCGGCGGCGCTGCAGCGGCATCGGCCTTGGGCGGCGCGCCTGCCGCGTGGTCGGCATGGTCGGCTACAGAAGCAGCAGCATGAGAAGACGCGCCGTCCGCGGCGGGCGCTGCAGCAGTTGCGCTGCTGGTCGCTGCTGAGCTGGCGGCGCCACTCTTGCGCTTCATGATGGTGGTGGTCTTGTTGTTGGCCGCGCAATACTAACGAATAGAATATTATGCCAGAGAACAAGATGCGTTGAAACGGGTCGACACGAGTGCTGAAACAAGTTCTGTCTCGATGGTGTCTCCGGACATCTTGAAATTTGTATGTCGGCGGAGTCGCCTCTGTCGCCCCTCCAACTGGAAAAAGCGATAGGGAGGTGACTCCGCCGCCATACAAATTTCAAGATGTCCAAAGTCACCGTACTTTGTCGAGAGCGATCGTACTTTGACGAGGGACTAAAGTAAACTTCCTAGTCCGATTTGCCTAACTATCTTGTCTTAACATGCGTACTCTTTTTGTTTGCTCTCTCAAGCTTTGATCAAGTTGGTGAACGAGGGCGTGAAAGTTCGCGTGTTGACCGACGCGACGGAGGCCCGAAACATCTTCTCGCAAGTGAACTACTTGCGAAGGAAAAAAGTGCAGGTCTGCCTTGGAAGCACCACAATGCACCACCACAAGACGGTCATCATTGACAAAAATTGCAGACTGAACGGTAGGTGGCTCGTTGGACTTAGATGAAATGAAAGCTGGTCAG
>JAASFI010000366.1:0-31739 GCA_023333705.1 Globisporangium viniferum
CCAGCAGATGTTGATGCTGAGCCACGTGCCGTTGGCGTCGCTGGACAAACCCACCTGGTTGTTCACGCCCATGCCGAAGCAGATCATGATGAGCGTGCCGAGGAACTCGGCCATGCACTCTCGCACGTGCACGCTCTGGACCACGAACTTGCTTTGAGGACTGGAAGCCAGTGGGAGTGGGCGAGGCGTCTCAGGGACGACCACGTAGCCGCCTGCTTCCACCTTGTCGGCAGGAAAGTCCGCCATCGCGTCTTGGTTGTCGGTCGTGTCGGAGGAGCCAGCGCGTTGGTCTTGGAGCTTCTGCTGCTGCTGCTGCTGCTGCTGCTGCTGCTGCTGCTGCTGGTTCATTGGTGACAGATTGGTTGGAATTGTATTGAGTGCTCCGTTCGAATACCCCAAGTCGTTCAGTTGACGAAGAGGTCACGAAAAGTCGGTGCTGAAGTTGGTTGGTTGGCTGTGCGATGAGACGGAAGATTGAGGAATGAGCTGCTTGTTAGACGCCACGGCGTCGCCACCACACAGAGCCACAGCCACGGCCACAGCTGGCAGCGTTTAAATTAGGAGGCTTGGCTGTTGGCTCCGACGATGGGACGCGGGCAGTTTAAACAGTCATCTGCATGGCCGAGAGAAATGGCTCGTTTGACCGCTCGAAGA
Organism: Globisporangium viniferum; assembly: GCA_023333705.1. Lineage (NCBI taxonomy): Eukaryota > Oomycota > Peronosporomycetes > Pythiales > Pythiaceae > Globisporangium > Globisporangium viniferum. The sequence continues at coordinate 655 of JAASFI010000366.1, forward strand.
CCGTCCTCCGATATTACGCACCCGCGTGTTTCTGTCGCTGCGAAAAAGACAGTCGCATTTGGTTTAATCATCTAGATCAGTACTCTAACTTGAAGTTTCATATCAGATTGTACTGTTTTGAGTGGCAAACGCGTATTATATACTGAGATAAGCTAAAAATGACAAAAATGGGGAAATGGAATGGCTGCTTCAAATATTGTTGATCGCGTGATGGGGCCATTGACAGCGGTACCTAACTGCGCGCGTCAGCGCTGTCAAGCCTGGGTTTCTCTGCATGGTCACGTGTCTTTGCGCTGAGTCATTGGATTTATTGCACGCTCGCCCTTCAATTCTTGAACCTGGAAGAGGCGTCATCGCATTTTGGAAGCTGCTTGGATCGAAAGCGATCCTCAGTTTCGTGCTGCTTGGTGCGCTCGCGTCTGCTGCTTTTCTCTCGCACCAAGGGCGATCAGTGTTTGCAGGTTGTCTTTGAAGTCTGTCTCCGTTGGCATTTTGGAGCGATCTCATTTACAAACAAGTGGATCAACGCATGATCATGGTCTACTGTACATCTTCGCCAGCTTTCTCGATGTGGCTTCTCTGCAGCAACTGCACAAGAGCAAACGAGAGGTGTACCTAAGCACTCGATGTGCTCATGCGCATTCTGAAGATAGAGTAAAATGGAGATCTTTGTGTCAAAACTTTGGTTCTTGTATGCTACATAGTTCACTTATTTTCTGAATTTGGTGGTCGGAAGCGCGCATCTTCAGCTTCAGGCTTCAGTCTCTCTTTGTATCTTGATTTTTTCTCTTCCGCACTTCGTTTTAAATACTCGCTCACATCCACACGCACAAATTGGTTGGTTGGGCACGCCTTGGACCTCGCCGCTGATGCCTGAATGAATGCTTCATGGCGGCACGTGCTCCCCTCTCATCGTCGCATTTCGTGACCCTAAATCTCGGTCCTTCGCTCTTCTGTGTTGTTGTACCGCCGATACACACTTGCCGGTTGCAGGCCGCTGTTGCTGCTACCGTCCCCGGCGTTGCGAAGCCCTTGCTGGCCGATCGAGAGGAAAGTCGAGACCCGACTGTTGTCTACACCCTGCGCTCGCAAGAGATCGGCCAGCTGGGTGAGCACCTGCGGTGCGTTCGAGAGCGTCACGGCAGCTACGTCCGACGACACCATCGCATTCACGCCGCCGCTGCGCAGAAACGGATGGTTCAGCAAGCCACCCGGCCCGTCGATCGTGGGCCGCGCGCGGTGGTCTCGCTGCAGACACGATCGGATGACATTCTCGAGCTCCTTGTTCTTGAGCGACGGGTACGGAATCGGGTAGCTCGGGTCGATGATGCAGCGGAATTTCTCGATGATGCTATTCACATCAGCGAAAGGCGGTTTGCCGTAGACAACCTGGTACAAAATGCACCCGAGAGACCAGATATCACTCGCGCGTCCAACCTGATGCAGAAAACGATGATAAAGCACGCATAAAAACGTTAGCATTTCATCATCGGAGCACGCGCGTGCAAGGAGACTAAACAAATGATCATGTACCTTCATCTTCCCAGACGGATTGCGCTGCCCACTCGGCGCGGCGTTGCCTTGAATTGCCTCTGGAGACATGTAGTTCACAGTGCCAACCTGACTATCGCGCTCGATGTTTGTCGTGTCATTCGAAATCGCTTTTGCAATTCCAAAGTCAATCAGCTTCAAAGCTCCGTTCACGAAGAGGAAGTTGGCCGGTTTCAAGTCGCCTATGTACGCAAAATGGATTGAGGTTAGACGAAAGCATTCTTCCCACACAGCTCAGCGTAATCTCTACGCATCTCGCTCTTACCATGAATAATCCGCTCGCTGTGAATAGCATGCACTGCTTGAAGCATTTGCGTCCAGATCACGCGCAAGAAGTTTTCGTCGAGACTGTCTTTGATGTCGCGTAACCTCTCGCTCAGATCGATTTCGCCGTGCTCCATGACCTGTATGGTAAAGAAGCAAGACCAGTCAGCACGCTCAATCAAACCGATCATTTGGTGTGGACACAGCAACGTAAGGTTCACTTACAACGTTGATTTGGCGCTGCTGGAGATCCTGCTCGGCTGCAATCAACTTGATGATGTGTGGGTTCCCCTGTAGGCGCTCTAGCAGCTGGATCTCGTTTGTGTATTGCTCGATACTTTTCGCATCTAACCGCTTCAGTTTGATTCGCTTCAGTGCATAAATCTTCAAGTCGGGACCGAGCATTCGATACACCTTGCTGCTTCCTCCACTCCCGATCTGCTCGAGCTTGATGTAGGTTAGCCCATTCACCTGAATCCATTCCAACCAAATGATAAGCACAATTAGAAACCAGGAAATCGGGTGTAGAATCAGCAGCAAATGCGAGGATGAACTTACCACAAACTTGCTCGACAATGACGAGAACGGATCCCTCGGGACATTGTCAACAAGAGACGGCGACGAAGTTGACGACATCGAGCTGACAGATAGAGGACTAGTGTCAAGGTATCGACTAGTGTTTGCCACTCCTTCGGCAATCTGCTGGCGTTTCGGCGAAGGGTATCGATCGCTGCCTTGACGAGCGGAATTGGACGGAGATGGCTCAGACTCGATAGATTTCCGAACAGAGTTGCTGGTGTTGGTATTGGCGATCGGCTTTGTAGAGGTGGTCGTCGTCGCATTCGACGAGTTGGTTCCAATTGTGCTAGCAACTGGTCGCGGATTCCAGTTCTTGATGTAGGACAAATCGCTGGCAATCTTCTTGGTCGGTCGTGTCGTCTCGGTGGGTGTACTGTGGATCTCCTGTTGGAATCACACACGACAAAAGACACCCAATTAGTACCGTTCATTCAAAAACTCATCATAGGGGGATATGTGGTTTACCTTCTGTTGCTTGATTTGCTGGCGATCACTGGTGGGGCTATCATCCATCATATCTTCGTCGTCCTCATCTTCTTCGTCCAGTGTTTCAGAGATGCGCTTGTTGTTCTCAGGGCCAGTTGATGCAACAACTCGCAATGGAGGCCCACTTAGTCCTCCTAGAAAGAAAGATTCTACGTCAGAATTACGGAATAAACAGTTCCGACGGCAATCAAACAAAGGGAGTCTTACCAAATTTGAAAAACCGGGAGGTCGCTGGCTGCGCTTTCCGAGAAGTTGTCTGCGCCTTGGATGCCGGTCGTGACGGAACGGATGGTGTTGTCAGCACCTTCTTGTCACTTCGAGGAAGCTTCGAGACTGTCGAGTACCCGCTAGCAGAGGAGGAGGAGGCTGTCGCTGATCCTACTGCTGCGCCATTATTACTTGAGAACGACACAGGAGTCGCCACCATTGTGCTTATCGTACTCGTACTCGATAGCAACGTCGACTGCGTGTCATTCGGAGTCGAGTAAGTACGTGCAGGGTATTTGTGGTCGCGAGGTGTGTGGAGCTGATGGTGGTGGTGAGACAGGTGGTGCTGCGTCAAAGACGTCGAGAGTTGGCCGCTCGTGAGGCGCTGAAAGATCTCGTTCTTCTCGTGAACGCCAAACGCATCATGGACGACTCCTAGTTGCAGAATATCCTGTGCCTCCATTTGATTTCCTGCGAATAATGAAAGAACAAAGAACACAATGGTCAGCTCACGATTCCCCAGCTCTCAAGAGCAATCAACAGCGAGTACGACGAAACGCACCATGTTTGCATTCGAACGCCGCATACGACTCGTAATACTTGGGGTCATGCTCTCCTATCCGCTCCGTCTTCATGTACTTGAACGTGTCTCGCGTCTCTTTTTCGTTTCTTAACCAACCACCAAAAAGCAATCGCAGCCATGGTCAGCACGTAACCGCATACATGACAGGAGCATCCGCCCCATGCAACCAGTCACTAAATGATAATAAAACGAAACTCACCCTTTCAGCTTCGCGAACAGGATCCAGACCTCTACGTAATTCCTGTCGTGACGGTAGATTTCCTTCGGCATGATCGCCGTCGCGCGTCGAAAGAGGCGCACTTTGCTGTACAACTTCGCTTCGTAGGACGGCGGGCATTTCAGCAACTCGAGCCATCGCTCCGGGGATGTTGTGTCGCGTTTCAACTTCTCGACCAGTTCTGCACGATGCGCATCTTCTTTCTTCAGCAGGAACACGTCTTCTTCGTTCTCGCCAAAGCGGATAATGCGAGGCTGCGGGACCTGTTGTTCACGTATTACACAACACACGCTCATAAACTGAGTTCGTGGCATCACCATAGTACCGTTACACAAGCTGCAATAGCACATTAGCGCACCTCGAGCATCGTCCGACCAGGCACTGCGTTGCTACCAGTGCTGCTATTGCTGCTGTTATTCGGCGCAGGCTGGAAGTTCTCTTTGTCCGAGGGCTCTGCAAAGTCGTGCTGCTTCTTGTCCATCCAGGTGCCGAGCGAGGACCAACTGGGCTTCTTCACGCTCGGAACGAACGCGCTACTGGTGCTGCCTGTCTCGCGCGCGCGTTTCCTGCCGCCGCTACTGCTTAAGCCCCGAAGTACACTGTCGCCCGCTATGGTGCCTGCCTTTGAAGGAGCTCGTGGGTGCGGGCAGGTGACCTGTCCGTCTGCGCTGTATCTGTCGCCGGCGCCAGCGCGTCTGTTTGTTTGTCTGTCTGAAGTGTGGATGGAGAGCGGGGATCGTAATGCGGGCGTCGTGTTCGTGTGGAGCTTCTGGGGCGGATTCGCGAGTGGCGGCTGAGTTGATAACACAACTCAGCCGTTCGCGCGCGTTTAAAATTCAAAAAGCGTCAGCGACTCAGATGCGTGCCGACAGAATCAGGCTGAGAATATTTCATGAAGAGCAAACACATAATCAACATGACAGTATCTCTATTCAAGTCCCAACGTTAGCTATCTGTTATGTATACTAATAATCGAATTTTGATATTGTATTTATAGGAAAAGACACCATCATTTAGTGCGTGAAAAGTACAGTGACTCAATGAGTGGTCAGGGGTTGGGTCGAGTTCCCCCAGCCCTGAAGAGAAACCATCACTCTTGCCAATCATGTGACCGTCACTCAGCTCAGCTGAATGGTGATCTTGGGGATGACCGCGTAGCCATCAAAGTTCGTGCGCTTGCCCTTGGGCAGCTCCTTGCGCAGCGCCTCGGGCCCGGTCTCCACGTCGTAGTGGTCCAGCTTCACGCGCGACGCGTACGTCTTGGAGCTGTCCGAGCTCGCGGTGCTGTTCATCATCTTGTGGAAGTAGCCGTACGGCGTGCTCTCAAACACGCCCTTTGACCAGAGCTTGACGTCCAGGTTGTCCCCGCGACCAACAGACTCGCGCTGCTGCGTGGGTGTAGCGCCTCCGTCATGCGATTCGCGCGAAAGGTTTGCACCATCGCGAGCGATTGCATTCTGTAGGTATAAACCACACATGTAAGCGTCAGATGCGGATGGAACCTATGCGAGACAGCTCAGATGTACCGCAGCGTACCTCTTCTTCGCGCCGGCGGATGACGCGCTTCACTGGGTCGTCCACCTTCACGCGGTGGTTCAGAAACTTGACGTCGTTCAGCGGATTGTACTCGCTCTCGATGATGATGTCGCGGAAGAGCCCGCCTTTCTTGTTCGTGATGTCCAGGAACCGCTGGTACGTCTCGTGCTTCGACAGACTCAGCTCTTTCCCGTCCATCGCCTGCACTTTGCTCAGCACCGGCTCGTTGAGTTTCTGGAACACGCCGGTCGTCCACTCTTCGTGCATCCGCTGGGACTGCCGGTTCTTCGATTGCTCCTGCAGCTCCAGCTTCTTATGCAGCTCCTCTGCGAGCGCTTTGCCATCCTGCTCATGGCATAGAAAAGTGCTGTTAGATGTGCCGAATAATGTTCCTCAATAGTGAGAGCCTCCATGCCGAGGGCTATCGTACCTCGACTTCTTTCCAGAGCTTCATGTACTGCGCCTCTTTCTTGGTCTTTTGCTTCTGGAGGTTTTCGGCGATGCCCTCGGCGAGCTTCTTCTGCATCGCTTCCTGCTCCTTCAGGTACAGCTCGTGCTTCATCGCCACGCGTTTCTACCAACGACACGATATCAACAGACACGTTCAACAAAGCTCGCAAGAAATCAAGCTCTGTCAGCAGCTCAACTAGATGCAAGTCGCCTTTACCACTTGCGTTTCGCGGGACAGCTCGGACGCGTACGAGCCCTTGCGGCTCGGGTTCGACGGCGACAGCGACCCAGGCGAGAACTCGAACGAGTTCCTGCCATTCGAGCCCAATTGTGAACGCCGCGGCGAGCCCGAGGCGCTCAGCGCGCATTGCCGGAGCTCCTCAAAGTGGTCCGAGTTGTGCACCCGCATGCTCATCGTGGAGACCGTCTCTTGTGCACGCGCGTCGCGTTCACGCACTACAGTGTGTTGATAGATCCTAATGCGCACACCGACTGCGCAGTGCAATGCAATGCAATGCTACGCAGTGAAGTGAGTGATCACCACCACCAAGCTTCGCAGCAGATTCGTATTCCTGGGTCAGGTCCATTTTCATTCTCCCCAGAATAGAAATAGTCCTCGCCGCTGATCATTCATGGTCTCTTGCTCTTGCAGTTGATGGTGTGACGTTGGTGTACCTGCGCGTCCTTTCAAGATTGTCAGGTTCAGACCCGTGGGTGGGTTGTCAACACGACTTACCTGTGAGCCCATGGGCTCGATTGTCATACTGAACGCAATATAAAATGCAGGTTGAGCAGCAAACCCAGAAAGAAAGTGGAGGTGGGTTTGTGACCCGTGACCCGTGACCCGCGATCTTGAAAGGCCACCACGCTGGATCGATCGATCAATCATGATCATGATCATTCCCCATGAGGAGGTCGGTCGATAGAAGAGATCATTCGTCGATTTGCGAGCTAGCACGCGCGCAGACCACAACAGCAATATCAGCAGAGAGCCAACACAGAGGAAAGATGCGTCTGCACGGAGTCCTGAGCTTCCTGCTCATGCTGGCGCTCACGGGTGTGAGCAGCGAAGACGCGCCGCCAATTACCAGCACTGCCGCCACCAGCGACAACGCCACCGCAGAGCTCGATTTGGTTGGCTTGGAACAACTGCTCGGACTACCGCTCGTGCCGCAACTGTTGGGCGCTGAGGCCGAGGGCGTCCCTGAAGACCGCACGGGCTTCATCGCGCAGTCGCCACTCGATCTCGTTATGGCGAACGCCAACAATGCGGAAGCCGACGTGTTCCATCCCGTGAGCACGCAGCACAAGGACGTCAAGAGCCTCGTGGACAAGTTCATGCACGTCTACCAGTCCGAGATCGACGTCACGAACCTGAACGCTGAGGTGCTCCATGTGCTCAAGGCAGAGGTGCGTCTATAGTGATGGCGTTCGTTGCATGTGTCAATGCAAAATGTGTAATGTGTCTCTTGCTGAATTGATCTAATCGCTCTCTTTCATCCTAACGCCATAACAGAGAACTGCAGCGAGACCGGAGCTCGCGACGCAGAGCTTTGGCCTGGGCATCGACCTGGTGGAAGAGGAGATCGCGCGCCAGTTCCGCATCTTCCTCCTCGTCAACTACCGCTTCAAGTCGGCGATGTTCGCGGCCAAGCGACCGTACGTGACTGCGCTGCGCGTCGTGATGGACTGCGCGAACACGACCGCCCCCAGCGGCGAGATCGAGCTCGCCTGCGACATCCTCGAGCACATTGACCTCCCGCGCGTGAACGAGTCCACTGCTGCTATCCCGGCGTACATCCAGCGTGAGATCGCGCTCGCGGCGCCACCATCGTCGGCTGTACTCACAGAGAACAGCAAGGGCAAGAAGAACCATAGTCAGAGCGTATACTACGACGCGCTCGAGTCCCAGGACTTGATATACGACGCCGTGGGGCTCCCGGTGCACGGTGCCGAGACGATGAAGTACGTGCGCTTCCGCGTGAGCGAGAGCAGCAGCACACCGGACTGCATGGTCGTCGTCCAGCACGCCAAGGGCATCAGCACGCTCTTGTACTCGGACTCGGTCTGCTACGACGATCTCAGTGCAGCAAATTCGCCCACAGCCATGGCTGCGTATCAGTACACCAAGGAGAACTACCAGGCGTTCATGCTGATCGCCGCTTTCGCTGGTGTCGTGACGGCGATGCTGGTGCTCTACCGCCGCCGATCGCGACAGCGCTCCGGGTACTCGTACCTGCACTCGAAGAACTCGAACCTGTCGCGCCTGCCATCGCAGAACAACAGCTCCAAGACCAGCGTTCTACACGGCAGCACTGTACCAGCAACTGGTTCGTAGGCGCGTACTACTACTTTACAGTGGTGGTAGGCCGCCTTGATGCGCATTTTCTCTGTCACGTTTTCTCTTTTGCATTAAAACCACCTTTTGAGTTTGTAATAAAGCGTGTCTATTGCTTAAACACGTAGGCTGGCTACGGCTGCTGTTGTTGCTTGCTCTGCCAGTACTTTGCGTAGGACTTTTCGTGCTTCTCGAGCTTCTTCAGCAACTTCTTGCGTTGGCTCTTTGACAAAGGCTCATTCGAGTTTGACTCGTGGATCGGCACGCCCTGCTCGTCAAACGCCGCAAACTTGCCGGCGTGCTCGGGCGCTTTGCGGAACAGATCGACCGGCGCGATTTGCATGAGCGCGTCAAACTCCTGCTGCTTTGCCTGCAACTGGGACGCGAGCGCTTTCGCCTCTTCCTCGGCAGCAAGCGACGTGGCGTGAGCTGCCTCACGCTCCTCCTTGGAGCTCAGCTTGAAGATCGACCGTCCCGGAGCGAGGTCCTCGACGTGGACACCGAGAAGCGGGAGCTCGTCGTTGCGAATCGCATCGCAGAGACTCAGGATCTTCGCGTTGTGCGCTGCGCGTGGGTCCTTGAGGGCTTCTTCACGCACAGCGGCGCGGAAGCGCACCAGCGACCGCAGGATCTCTTCGCCAGTCGCCCCCAGCTCGCTGCTGCTCTCGGTCGTCTGTCCTCGCAACGAACCTTGAGTGTGAGCTGCATCACTTGTGTTGATTGCGAACAGCTGCGGCACATGCGCAAACTCCTGATACAAACCCTCGAATCCAAACAGATCCAGCACCTCGAGCACGTACTTTGCGACCGACAGCAGCACTTCGCTCGGACCGTCGGGACGATCGAGCAAGTACTGGTTCGAGCGCGAGATGAGCTCGAGCAGCAGGTTGAGCACCAATGGCGTGTTGAAGTCGTCCATCAACGCAGCATCAACACTGGCTTTCGTCGCGAAGAGCAGGTTGAGCAGCGCGAGGTCCACGTCCTCGCATTTCTTCATCTTGTCGATTGCAGAACTCTGTTGTGAGGCTCGCTGGGAGACAGCACTCTCAAAACCGTACGCCTGGACGCTCCGGAAGAAGCTCTTGATGCGGTCCGAGGTCACCACGGCGTCGCGAATGCGGTCCTCCGAGAAGTGGAGATTCGAGCGGTACTTGAACTGCAGGCAGAAGAGACGGAACTGGTCCGCTGTGTGGCTTTCCAGGAAGTCCTTGATCGAAATGAAGTTCTTGAGCGACTTGGACATCTTCAACCCTTGGATGTACAGGTGCCCAAAGTGGATGAAGTGCTTGCACCAGTCGTGGTGATGGTGGTGATGATCGCCATGGGAGCAGGAAGACGCGTTGTGCGCCTCGCACTGCGCGATTTCGTTGTTGTGGTGCGGGAACTTGAGGTCGATGCCGCCCGTGTGGATGTCGAGCTTGTCGCCCAGCACGTGGTGCGTCATGGCCGAGCACTCAATGTGCCACCCGGGACGCCCTTTGCCCCACGGAGAGTCCCACGACGGCTCGCCAGGCTCTTTCGACGCCTTCCACAGCGCAAAGTCGCGACGGTCTTTCTTCGCAGAGGCCTCCGTTCCGTCAGCAGCGCCTTCTTCAACTTCAGGCTCCAGATCGGACGTCTGGACGTCGCTAGACGACACGTGCGCATTGCGCATTGGGTCCAGCTTCCCGTACGCATCGCCAAGCTGCTTGGTGTGGAAGTACACGCCCGAGCCGTCGGTCGACTCGTACGCAAAGCCTTTCGCCTGGATCTGCTCCACGTAGCCGATGATCTCCGACATGTGCTCGCTCACGCGCGTGATCGCGTTCGGGGGCTGGACGTTCAGCGCCTCCATGTCCTCGAAAAAAGCGCACTCTTCGTCTCGTGCAAGCTCCGCAAAGTGGATATTGCGCTCCTGCATATAGGGAAAAAATCTACCAGTTAGTTACATGCACAGCAATTGATGCAATACTCGCACAATATGATACACATGTCAAACGCTCACCTTGGCTCGTTTGATGATCTTGTCGTCGACGTCCGTAACACCCATGACGAGGAACACGTTGTACTGGAAGCGCTTCTCCAGCACGCGGCGCAGGATGTCCTGGGACACGTACGCGCGCGCATGGCCGAGATGCGCGCGGTCGTACACGGTCGGGCCGCACGAGTACCATTTGAGCACATTCGGCACGACCGCGTTGGCGCGCGGCAGCGGCTCCTGTTTGCCCGACAGCGAGTTCCACACGTGCACGTCACTGGCGAGCGCCGGTGCAGAGCTGAAGAGTCTGCTCGTCAGTGTGTTGCGAGGCTGTAGCTGCCTTGTGGACGCCACGAGCGCGCATCTCCGCGCAGCGCCGTGGCGCTCAAGTAGCGGCGTTCGCCATCTGCCATGCATTTTGCCGATGATTGTGCGGTGCTTGAATCGCACTTGCAGCTCTGTGCTATTTGATTATGAATTTAGGTAGTAAATACTGTAGCTACAGTTGCTCCTATATTGTAACAGACTGGATTCACTACTGCTACAATGACCCCTATATTAAAACAGACATGGGTTCATCTCTGGGTTCATCATTGAAGCCAGCTCAATAAGAGTTCATACGAGCACAGTATTAACAGCTCATATCAATAGGAGTACATTTGAGCACATTAAAAGTACATTAGGAGCACTTACCGGCGAGCATACCAACGAGCAGCGAGCTCGTTTGTCCGTTTCAACTGTCCGTTACAACTGGTGTCTTGCTTGCTGAATCCCTTTGGACCGCGTCTCTTCATAACCAAAGCTCATTCCGGAAAACGCTGCATCTCGAGCAGTTCAGTCCAGGCGAGGAACAAGAGAAAGCAAGAGACAGTGACGCGCGATCACGAAGCACGGCATATAGCACAGCAGTACAACCGAGACTCTCGTATCACACACGGAGCAAGGTCAGAGCTCCGCGCAATGGAGCGAACCGGGAGCGAAAGCACCGGCAGAGGCAGCGCTGAGACTGTGCGAGGCAGCGACAACAGCGGGTCGGGTGGAGAGGACCGTCCCAAGGTCGTGCTCTACGCCAGCAGCATTCACGACGACGATGACGACGCGCACAGCGAGCTCGACCTGGACTTGTATGACACTGACGACGTTCCCGACTCGTGGGACCAGCAGTTCTCGATCGGCGGCGAAGGCATGGGCTCGATTCTCTCGAAAGCATCGGTTCCTGCCCCTATAGTTTCGATGGCTTCTATGGCCACGGCCACCTTCGCGATGAGTCAAATGGTTGCTCAACAGGGGTACAAGAATCGCCAACACCATCACCACGACGACGCGACTACTATGAGCGAAACCTCCTCGCAGTCGCAGGAACGGCGCCGCGTCCTCACGTACGAGACGATGAGCAGCCACTCGTCACAGAACTACCGCATCAACCGCATGCCGATGGACCACCAGCCGTACATCCGAACCAACTTCACGACCCAGGACGTCGGCACGCCCAGCGATCCGTACGAAATGCTGGGCACGCCACCGGGCGATCCGCCGAGCACGCGTCCTGACGAGATGCCGACGCTCGAAGCCGAGGTGAAGCAGCCGCGCACCATGAACCCGTGGTGGGTGTTTGGGACCATGATCGCGGGATTTCTGATCGGAGCACTCGGGCTCGCGCTGGACCCCCCAGAGGAAGTCGGGTACTGGCTCAACGTGGTCGGGAACCTGTACATCCGAGCCGTGAACTGCATCACGCTCCCAATGGCGTTCTGCCAGGTCGTGGTGTCCGTGTCGGCGCTGACGACGAAGAACACGCTCATCAAGCTCTGGCTCAAGGCGCTCGGACTCTTCCTCGCGATCTGCACGCTCTCGGTGCTTGCATCCATGGCGATCGCGTACTCGTTCCGTCCGCTGATGAAAGAACACAACAACCTGGGGCTGCAGCTTCCGCACAACAAATTCGCGTTCAAGTGCGCCAACAAGAAGTACTTCCAGCAGGAAGAGGACGGGTCCCTGAGCTGCAAGGGCGAGGTCGTGCAGCCGAACACGACGTTCCCGTGGCTTGTCGACCGGTACGGCACGCTGGCGCTCGACGAATCGGTCTCGATGGTCTCTATCACCGAGTACTTCTTCGCGCTCTTTGGCACATACTTTCCCAGCAACCTCGTGAGATCGCTCTCGAAGGACAACTTTCTGGCGGGTCTCATCATCGCGACTGTCGTCGGCGTCGCGGTGACGCGGAGCTTCCGCGGACTGCAGAGCCGCAGCAACCCGCTGCTGCGGCTCTTCATGCACATCTACTCGTCGCTCTTCTCGATGGTCGAGTTCCTGCAGCAGGCGGTGTTCGCCGCCATGCTTCCCATGCTCATCGGCTCGGTGCTCGTGAGCCCGAACGCCAGCCACATCATGTCGCTGACCAAGTACTACTGCCTCTCGGCGGGGCTCCTGGCGATCGTGCACTGCTTCATGATCGTGCCGGGCGTGTTCTACCTCGTCACGAAGCGGAATCCGTTCGCGTGGCTGCTGCGCGTCATGACGCCGGTTCTGTACGCGGTGATCCTCCAGAGCGCGTTCCTGCCCGTGTCGATCGCGACCAAGTCCGTGATGCGCACGAAAGAAGTGCCACCGGCCGTGTTTGGCGCGATCTACCCGCCACTCGCGGCGCTCAACCGGTGCGCGCAGGCGGTGGGGCTGCCGCTCGTGCTAGTGTTCGTGGCCGCGTTCTCGGGCTGCCATGTCGAGGTCGGTGCGCTCGACATGCTCAAGCTCTTTGGCGTGACGTACATCGCATGTCTGGGCGAGGCCGAGTTGGGGCGCTCGCAGCTCGCGTACTTTCTTACGATCTGGCGCACGATCTGCACGAACGAGGACACGCCGTCCGCGATCCTGGCGATCGCCACGATCTCGCTCATCGTCTTTCGGCTCGCGGCGCTCACTAACACGTGGACGAACCTCGCGATCATCCGCATGGTCGCTGCCACGAAGGACTCCAAGCTGCACGCCTAAGGATGGCGCTCTGTTTCAATTCAACATTCACTAACGCCCACGATTGTGATGGCTACAAAATTTGGTGTGTGTATTATTCTCAGGTATACCGTATACTTTACATTTGAACATAACTCGGACATCACTAACGCATAAGTTCGTAACCTCATGCTTTGCAAGATCAAAAGTGAAAGCGCGCGCATTTTTCATCCATCATCCAATTATCAAAACAAAATGGAGCTGCGCTACGAGATCGCGGAGGAGAACCTGCGCGTGTTCGTGGCGGCGCTGCACTGCCTCGCGCAGGTGGGCAAGGAGGTCTCGATCGAGTGCGAGGGCACGACGCAGCTCACGTGCCGCGCGCTCAACGACGCGCACTCGGCGTCCGGCCAGATCGTCTTCGACCGCTCGTTCTTCACGCACGTGGGCTTCCGCACCACCAGCGACGAGGCCAAGAGCGCGGCGGCGCGGTTCGTGCCCTTCGTCAAGTGCAAAGTGTACGCCAAGTCGTGCTGCAACATCTTTCGCACGCTCAAGCACGTGCGCAGCGTGCAGCTCGTGTTCCGCTTGGACGAACAGACCGCGCTCGCAGACCTGCTCCAGCAGCAATCGCTCGGTCAGAGTGTCAGCAGTGGCAGTATCAACGACGACGACCTCGACGAGCTGGATATTGACTGCGTGGAGATCGCGTGGCGCCTCAGCTGCGACTTTGAGATCACCAAGACCCACCGCATGAAAGTGCACACGTGCCAGGTCATGCGTGCTGTGTTCGACCGCGAGAGCTGCGCAAATCGTATCGTGACGCGACAGTACCATTTGGCGTCTCTGCTGGGCCACATCCACCACAGCAACGAAGTGTGCGTGACTTGCACGGCGACCCACGTCAAGTTTGAGAGCTACGTCGCGAACGCTGGAGACGGTACGATTGCGTTTGAACACCGCATTGCTGCTGAGTCGGGGTCATCTATGGAGTGCCACGAGCTCAGATCTTTACGTTTTGTTTCGTTTGTTCGTTGCAGGAAAAGCGCAATTGCACACAGAGACAGCAGTCGAGAGCGTAGAGTTTAATGAGTACGCGCTCGCGCCGAGCGCATCGCAGATCGACTCATCCGTGCAGCTCATCTTTTGCCTCAAGGAAGTCCGGGTACTTGCCTTGAAGTCATCTTTTAGAAATGGTGTTAGGGTCGCACATGTGGTTGATGGAAATGGTTTACTGATTGACGCGATTATGCTGCATTGCACTTCTAGGCTCTGCTGGCGTTCTGCAAGACGAGTGACATTCTCGAGGTGTCGTTTTTCTTCAGCTCCGGGGGAAGGTACGGGAAACGCTGAGAACAAACTTTTGCATTCTGGGTGTGTGGCTATGTGTGAGGAACTAATCACATGACATCGTACTTTGCTCCACTCAGCCCCGTGCTTTTCGCCGCTGAATCAACGTCCATGGCCAAGTTCTCGGTCGAGATCACGCTTTCGACGATCACCACGTTCCTCCCAGCGTCCTCGCAGACTCGCAGGTTCGTCCAAAATATTGTCTCGCAGCTCCTTGTCTTGACTTGGTATCTTACTAAATGGGTTTGATGTGCCGGTGTCTTTTTCCATGTGTTTCTAGTGAGGAAGAGTTGCCGCTCTTCCGTCAAGCCCTCGCTGGCGGGTAAGTGATTTCGTTCAGTTGTTAATCGCACATTGTGTTTTAACTCTCACGTTGGGCATGCTGTTGTGTGTTTTGTTTTTCAATAGCGACGAAGCGAAAGAAAGCGATTCTTCGCAAGCGAACGAGCGATACCTCACACACAGCAAGCGTCCACGCATCGACTGATCACCAAGCTGTGGGCCAGCGCTGACCAGCCCGAGTATTAGCTACCGACAGGTTTTAGTATTCTTCCCACTCGACTCGTATTTAACACTTATAGAACTAACCATAGATTCTCAGTGTCTCTTCAACTCCAAGAGTCTGCGTCTGTGTGCGTGACCTTTCATTTGCCTCTCAGCTCAGAACCGATCACAAGAAAATGAGCGACCACGAGGAAGAGAGCAGCTCTGAGGCAGGATCGTCGGCTTCCTCCAATTCGGAGCAAGATGACCAGCCATCGTCCGGTGCATCGTCTTCGTCGACATCACCGCCACCGCGAACTCAGAGATCGGCAGCGCTGAGGCACCGAGACCAACAGCAGAGACGACAGGCTGCCAGCTCCAGCAAGAGACAGCATGGCTCAGCAGCCGCAAAAGCTTCAAACTCGTCGTCGTTATGGCGGGTCCGAGAGAAGCAGTTTGAGAAGTTCAGAGCTGGCATCATCGTGCTGCCTGTGCCACCGACAGTCATTCGCGTTGACAAAGCGAAAGGGTACTCGTTCCACGTCATGTCAGTGCTCAACTGGGTTCTCCCGGACTCGATTCTTCGGTCCTGGAGCCTACCAGTATCACGCGGTAGAGAGAGCGAGAACGATGACGATGACGATGAAGACGACGAGCTGCTCGTCACTCTAGGTGTGCATGTGAGTCTGTTCCACTCAGTGACCAAGAGGTTCTTTGGGAACACGTGGGTCAGTCCAGAGATCGCCGTCGACTCGTTCCAGATCAAGCAGGACCGGCACACGAAGGACAACACGATTCGTCACGTGGTGGAGAACGTGCTGTTAAACTTTCGCGCCTACTTCATCTCAGACGTCGTTGACGCGAACTGTGTGGGCATCGTCGAGCTCGTCGCGTACGAGAAAGATCCCGACTCGAAGGCGACTATCAGCGTTGCCGGCTGCGGCTGGACGATCCTGCCTCTCTTTGCCTCGCCACAGTCTGGTGCAGCAGCCCAACCTGGAGGTCAAGGCAAGAAGCCCCCGCAATCAGCGTTTGCGATTGGAGCGAGCGGTGAGTCTGTCAACGTCTTCGTCGGCAGTCCGCGCGTGCTTTGGGAAATCCCATCGACGATGTGGCACGCGCAAGAGAAGCAAGACCGGTGCAAATTCTACTACCAGCTGGTACTCTACGAGCCACTGCTGGCGATCGCAACGTTCATTCGCAAGAACGAGCTCGTTGGTGCGCTTGAGACCATTTCGGGACTGAAAAACGGCAACTTGGCGAATATCAACGTCGGTAAGAACCCAAAGATGCTGCTTCGTGAAGACGAAGACACGACGTTCGAAGAAGCGCTTGCCACGCTTGTGAAGCTAGCGTCGCTGGTACCAAAGACGATTCTGCTGGAAGAAGATTTTACGATCAACGTGTTTGCAACAAGAGTCGCGATCCACTTGCGCGAAGAGATCGAAACCAACTTGGTTGCGCGACTCAAAATCAGTCGGAAAACGATCCACGAAGGCGCCGTGAGTATCGAAGGAGAGGTATCTGCCCGTGTGTTGAAGCTCGCGCTTCACAATGGACGGTGTTTTCGAACACGGCTGCACACGATTCCGCTGAAGCTGGAACAGCAAGGCAGCGATCACATGCGCTGTGCGATGAACCAGACGAAGCTCAAGGGGTTCGTGCTCCACCCGCACTTTGCAATCGTGGTGATTCTGCAGTTCACTGTCCACTTCCGCATCACGTGGCCACCAAAGATGAAGCAGCAAGCGATTGACGCGAAGAAGCCGCTGCCGCCTGAAGAGGACGTCGTGCTCGTGACAATAGGGACTCGGACATTGGTACCGAGCGATGGAAAGAAGCTGTACTTGTACGACAAGCAGCACCACGCAACGGCAGCAGCGAGTGAACCGCTTTTCATGGCAGAGACGTCTCAAGCGCAGGGAGACAACGAAGTGCTGCTACAGGAAGAGGAACAGAGACGTCGCATTCTGCATGTCGAATTGCTCTCTGGTGCACCATGCCGACCGTACTCTGACAACCCGCTT
The DNA here is from genome assembly GCA_023333705.1 of Globisporangium viniferum. Taxonomy (NCBI): domain Eukaryota; phylum Oomycota; class Peronosporomycetes; order Pythiales; family Pythiaceae; genus Globisporangium; species Globisporangium viniferum. The sequence continues at coordinate 17,629 of JAASFI010000366.1, forward strand.
TACACGCCGCCGAATCAGGGAGGTAAACCATTAGAGAAGCAGGGACTCGCGCTGAGTGACTCGATTGCGTTCGTGGATTTGCGCATCATGATCGATGGCGAGGGGACCAAGAACAGCAAACAAGCGCCGTCGAGTCCAAAGTCGCCAATCAGGGCTGCAAGTCCGATGAGGCGAGCGCCGTCACCTGCGAAATCGTATCACAGATCGAATAACAACAACGAACACAGCGGGTCAAGTGGTGATGACGAGTCATCGACTGCGAGAGTGCATGCCGCCGAGCATTGGGCGACTAAGATGCTGAATAAAGCCGACAAGAACTCCGTCCTCGCACAAACGCTCAACGCTCTAGCGACATCAGCTCCTCGCAACCAAGCACCGAGTCCAAAGCGTCAGAGTGAATCCAACCAGCAACCAGCGTCACCGCCAGGATCTTCATCCAAGAAGAAACAGGCGGGCAGCGCAGCAGCAGATCCAGTCCCGCTACACACTCAAGTGCAGGCGTCAGAGCTGAGTCGTGCTTCCAAAACGTTGCTGACACGCTACGGGTTCATGGATACGCATGATACAAGTGCAACAAAGCAGGGATCGCCAAACTCTCCCTCTAAGGACAACCAGTTGTCGAACAACAGACAAGGTGGCCAACGAACGACACTCCCTGTTATTAAATCCCTCGAGGTGGAGCTCAGTGACGTGTACAAGGCGCACGAGATTCGCTTCCACTTTGCGGCATATCGATCGTTCAGCGCAGCGCCTTCCGTTCCAGCCCGAATCTACTTCACGTTCCAGTTCTACAATTTCTCGCCGACGCGAACCGAGACTTTACGTCTCAGCAAGGCGTTCGACAATGGTGCAGGAGGTGACAGCCAGACATTCTTGCTGATGCGCGAGAGTCCAGCGAGCAAACCGTCACTGGCGATTCAGTTCGATATCGACACAACTGCGACGCTCGATCCGCTCGAGACCCGTAGCTTCGCTGAATATCTGCTGAGGAGAAATCTGTACGTTGACATATGGGACGCTGATAGTCTTTTCCAGATCGGGACATTTGCGATCCCGTTGCACGAGCTCTTGCGTCAGGGCAGTGGCATTAAGAAGTTCCAAGCGGAAGTGGACATCATCCAGCCGATTGACAGCAGGAATTCCACAACGGAAGACGATGAGCTCAGCTGTACCGACATGGAGAGCTTGTCATTCAGTGCAGGGAAACGCGTGGTCGGGAAAGTCCAGTTCTTAATGAGCAACTATGGACTCAAAGGGCAGCACTCGATCTCCGACCCGGTTGTAGCGCCACCACAAAACCCCCAAGTTCCATCCTTCCCGACCGGTGATGGCGCTGGTAGAGCTCACGCGCGAGTGAAGCATCGCGTTCGTGCTCGCCCGCTGGTAGATTCAAACGCGGAGCTTCTTCGATTGTTGTCGCAAGAAGGTTTTTATGGCGCAGGTGACGGGAAACAGCAGCGCCAGCGCGACAAAGAGGACGAGAGATTGCGCAGTGAGCGGCGCAAGCAGCAAGAGCGTGGCTTGAGTGATGCTACATCGCTTTCGCCAAAAGAGATTGCGATTCTGTGCGACCTGTTTGGGTCGAAACCCGCACAGAGCTCAGCTCATCATCGAAGTGCAAGGATTCAGTGTGATCGGAAAGGCAAAACGGGGCTACTCGCTCTTCTCTCGGTCAACCCGCAACTCCAGAACCAGCAAGCCAATGTACCAAGCTCAGAGAATACTAAGAGAATAGTGGAGTCGAAGCCAGCCGTACCAAAGAACCAACCTCCAAGCGCTCTTCACGTTGATCGTCTCAAGCGCGTGTTCGCTATTGTCAAGGCAAACCACGTTGGATTACAAGGCGCGTTCGAACTCTTTGATTCCGACAAAGATGGGTTTCTGTCACGAGAGGAGTTCATTCAGGCATTGAGATCGATGGGAACAGTGTTCGCCGACCTCTCGGACGAAGATCTGATGGCGATCGTGGCCGCGATGGACACGAACAACGACGGCAAGATCGATTACAAAGAGTTTGGCGTATTTCTGTCGACCGCAACACAGGGACCTCAAGAAAAGAGCACTGTACAATGGAGAGACGAAGTCAAGCGGATCCTTGTTCGAGCCATGGAGAAAGGGATCCCAATCCACAAGATCTTTGCCGAGCTCGATGCTTCTGGTGATGGTAATTTATCCTGCGATGAATTCAGCAAAGCCCTGCAGAAACTTGGCGTCCCAGAGGAACAGGAGAAAAAGAACCGCGACAGCCTCATGGCAGAATTCGACAAGAACAAGGACGGACAGATCTCATATGAGGAGTTTCTGCAGTCTCTCGGCATTTCAATTGAAGCGAACAAAGCAGAGATCATGAAGGAGACGATCCAAGATATTGAAGTAACTGTTCGTGAGACTCTGAAGCGGATCGGAGAGCAGGGCATCGAGCTGGTGCAAGTCTTTGAGAATTTCGACAAAGATCAGAACGACAAACTCTCAGTCTCCGAGTTCACGCAAGCGCTTCAACAACTGCTTCAGCCGAACAATGCTGCAACAAGTACAGTAAATTCAATCAAGGCGTTTGAAGTGGAATCAATCCACGCCTTCGTGAAGAAGATCAATGCGAATGGAGACGACGAGATCGACTATTGCGAATTCCTCACGCTTTGCGGCGTCTCGGGAAATGCTCTCAAGCAGCAAACTCAGCTGCATCAGGATGCAGGTCGCGTTCAGGCGGAGAAGAAGCTCATTAAGCTGCTCGTTCGTGCTCTCCAGGCGGGCATGAGTATCGAGCAGATCTTCGAGCAGTTTGACGCAAATGCAGACGGGAAAATCACGATAACCGAGTTTCAGAAAGCACTCGAAGAGCTTTTCCGCGGCCAGGGGCTCACGAAGGAAGACACTGTGATGATCGCATCCAAGTTTGACGCAGACGGTGACCGAGAGATCTCATTTCAAGAGTTTCAGAGCTTCGGACGTGAAATTCAGCGAAATCAACAGGCATCGATGACGTTCTTTTCACCACACGCTGCGAAACTGGCAGACGTTGAGAAACAGTCCAGCAAATTGGCTCTTGGCAAATGGCAGCAGCTCTGCACGAAGGACCTGAAGCTCACAAAGCAGCAAATGGACGCTCTCAAGCCTCTTCTGCCCTACTTTGAGCTCGTGGACGAGTCAAAGAAGGTCGATCTTTCTCTGCTCTGCTCGCTTCTAAAGCAGCCAGCGGTTTGTGCTGCTGCTTCAACGTCCGCGCCAGCAACTGATCTAGCCAAGAAAGAAGATCCAATGACGAGGCTACGGACGTTTCTGCTCAAGGCAAAGGCGGTGGGGATCAACACGGACAAGATGTTTGCGGAATTCGATGTGAATGGAGATGGCGAGGTCACGCGAGACGAGTTTAAAGCTATTTTACAGAAGCTCGGTCGCTTTGACGACGTTTCTGAGAAAGAGCTCGATGCGATACTTGCTGATGTCGACGGTGACGGCAGTAGAAAGATCTCGATGCGAGAGTTCAAAGCGTTGCTCGGTGAAACTAGCACCACTACTGGTGACAGCAGCGCGTCGTCAGATGAATTGATGAAGCGCTTCTCGGCACTGCTGACAGAAGCAACCAAGCAGGGGTTTGATATGCAAAAGTGCTTTGAGCATTTCGATAAAGACGCTGGCGGGAGCATCACGAGAAGCGAATTTGTGATTGGGATGAAGCAACTGGGACTTGGTGCAGACGAGAGTGACGAGACCACGCTGGCCGAGGTTTTCAGCAGACTCGACCGGGATGTAAGCGGCGAGATTTCGATGGCAGAGTTCAAGCAGTTGTTTCCTGGCTCGTCTGATTACAGCACCAAGCAAGAGTTTCATAAACCGTCGACACTAGACGTGGGAGGGGAGAAGCCAACTTCAAAGGCGGCAGCGAGGCCGAAACCTGTTGGACGAGTATCGTCAAAGAAAGCACCATCGCAGTCAGAGTCGCCACGAGACGAGACCTCAGCGAGAGGGCAAGAAAGCAAGCCATCAACGAAAGAGCGCTTGCGCGCTCTGCTTCAGCAGGCAGAGCAAAGTGGCCATGACGTGAGCGCTTGCTTCAGCCATTTCGACAGTGACGGAGATGGCAAAATCACGACTTCCGAGTTTGTTCAAGGGATGAAAGCGCTTGCGGGCTTCGAGAATGTGACGGAAAACGAGCTGCCGACTGTTGTGGCAGAGCTGGACAAAGATGCGAGTGGGAGCGTGTCATTGGAAGAGTTTAAAGCGTTCGTGAAGGCTGAAAGCACTGACTCAGACAAGGCTGCAGAGTGTGCGAAAGCGTCAGACCAGATAAAGAAGCTAACAGATCCAGTCAGCGAGGGAAATAGCACTGTTGTTACCGATGAAACAAACCCTGCAGCTTCAGGAAACGAAGGAGTACAGGAAGCTGCGCAACTGAATTTTAGTGAACCGCTGGACGAGAAGCTTCCTGAGAACGTACCCGATGAGAAACATGAAGCAGATAAAACCCTTGGAGAGGATTCTGTCAAAGAAGACAAAAGTAACTTAAACGCAGAAGCACCCACCGATGCGCCAAAGGACGAGACTGAGGCAGGAGCAGCAGCCACAGAAGCAAACCCAGCAAAATTTGCAGTACTACTTGGAACAAAAGCACCTCCGACCCGAGTCTCTTCATTTGCTGCGGCGAAGGGGAAATCGCCATCGTTTGTAGCAAGGCGCGCGAAGACAGACACTGAGCTGCCAATTGGCGATGGGAAAGCCCCAGCAGCGGCAGCCGGCTCTGAGAGTCAACCAGAAGACAACACTACCAAGAAGCCAGGGAAAGCTGCTCCTCCTCAGCGCGCTCCGTCATTTGTAGCAGCCAGAGCTGCTATACGGAAAAACTCTGTCTCTTCTGCCCCGGTTGCTTCAGCAGCAGTCTTGCTCGGACTCGACAAGTTACGGACGCTGCTGTTGAGTGCAAAGGAGCAAGACGTCGATATTCAGATATCGTTCGACCACTTTGACGAAGACAAGAATGGTCGACTGACCTACGACGACTTTGCTCGCGGTATCAAGAAACTCGGGAGCGAGTTCGAGCAACTGAGCGACCCAGAGATAGAAGGCATGGCGAAGGAGCTGGACCAAAAGCAACAGGGCGAGATCGACATTCAGGACTTGGTGCAACTCATCAGCAGACCATCGCCAATGGACCAGTCCGCCCTCAACTCGACTGCGACACCAATCGACAAACCTGCAGTTCAAGCGCCAGCCTCGGGCGAAAAAGAGAAAGCCCCAACAGAGGAAGTCCCTAGCATCACCACTGAAGACACGAATACAGTAACCGTGCCAAAGCGAGCGCCAGCCACTGCGAGAGTGGCAAGTCATTTAGCCTCTCAGGCTCCAGTGAGGCGAACATCGTCACTCAAGCCTCCACCGAAGAGGTTGAGTTCAGCAGCCGCAGTAGCAACAAAAGAAGGAGATGCAGCTGCGAGTGCGACTCAGGTTTCAGTGGCGCGAACGTCGTCTCTTAAGCCTGTATTGAAGATGACTGGTTCCACAGACAAATCTGGGGACTCAACAGTGTTGGCGTCAAAATTCACCAACGCGACCACCACGTCTATAGAACCGATGGAGAGCCTACACGAGCAAAAGAAAGTCGCAGGGAATATTCCGAGTACGATAGCAGCTCCTGTAAAGTCTAAGGTCACCACTGAGACAACGAGCGTGGTCAATGACTGCTCCTACTCTTTCCATCAAGATCCACAGATTCGCTCCGTCGAGTTGAAGCTGCGAAAAGCTGCGGTCGATGCGTACTCGCGAGGCATCCTGCCTCTTCGAGTGATCACCAAGTTTCTGGATCAAGACGACGGGCGGAGCTTTCATTCTTCAAGTGACCGAAGTTCATCAACTCGCGCGCGGAAAAAGAGAGACGAGCTGTTACGAGTCGAGTTTCTGCAGGTGCTGATGGAACTTGGCTTCAGCCTTCTTTCCGACCAAGAGGAGAGAGAAAATGATTTCGGTGGTGCTGGTGCAGGCGATGGTGGTGTCATCACGCGAGGCAATCCGCATCCAGCGACGTGCCTGAATGACTATCTCTACGCACGACAGCTCGAACGACTTTCTCGCTACAAGCACCACATCAAAGAAGAAACGAAAGCGCAGAAGCAGCTCGTTCGCGCTGTGACAAAGACCAAGCAAAGTCAGCAACAGCACTCGCGACTTGCCAAGAACCAGCAACTCGCAGCCGAGGACTCGCTGCGGCGCTTTGCCGACGAGAAGAACCAGCTGCTGCGCGTGCTGTCCTACTACCGAGACGGCCAGAAGAAATCGCTCGTCTATTCGCTGATTCGCGATCAGGTGACGACGTCAATCACGCTTTCGCCTCACTTTGGCGCGCTCCTGTTCTTCGAATTGCCATTCCAGAACCCGTACAACCACCACGAAAGGTTCCGAATGGACGTGGTGCTCCCACAGACAACAGGAGAAGCCATGCTGCTTGACATCGACGTTGTGAAAAGTGCCTCCGAGTGGGAGTTCTACCGCCACAACTTGCCGCTCGCGTTCGGATCGAGTGGTGGAAACGGAGACGCCGATCAGCTGCAGCGACCTGTGGAGAAGGAGATGATTGACGACCACAACGAAGTTGTGATGGACGGCCACGACCGGATCCAAATCCCAGTTCGCCTGCGATGGCTCAATGCAAATCTGAAAACCACTTTGACGCGACGACAGTCGAATGATAGCGACAATGAGAAGACGGTCCCCGTATCGATGGTGATCCGAAGCTGTACTCATGGGCACACAGTCGCGCTGTTCAAGCTGCAGCTTCGTCCGCAGCCACTGATTTGCCATCGCGTGCTCCGATTTTCCCATCCCGCTGGATCCATTTGGCGCTGGAAACTGCGTTGTCCGCGCGGCAAGTACTTGGTTTGCATGGACCCCAGCGTTGCAGTGGACGGCGCTGACGCTGGTGGAGATGACGAAGATGCTGTTGGTCATGACCAGGTTGTGGTTTTCAAGTGCCGAGTGGGCGAGTACCCATCCCTCGAAGAGTTCTACATTGTGCTCTACGATGACAAGTACTATGCGAAGATCTATGAGGTCTGGCAGGTGCGCATTCAGGCAAAGCTCCGGCTCGACATCCACGCGGTCATGGGGCAGAGTGTGAAGAACGAGCTCATCATCCGAGGCGACGGCAGCAATATGAATGGTGGTCGTGGTGGTGGCAGTGGCGCCGTACGAAGACATGTCCGATGCTTCACGACGTTCGAGCACACGGACCACGTCCAGTTCCGTCCCGCGCAGGTGTTCCAGCTCGTGCCGAACGCATTCAACCGCATCGAGTTTGCATTTTGCACCACCCAGCATCTCCAAGGTCCAGGCTACCGCGTGCTCGTGAACCTCGTCGACGTGGAGACCCAGGAGCTCGTCGGCGCGTGGATCGTCCACGTGTCGCTCTCGCTGCCGCTGATCACGAAGACCTACGATCTGCGTCTGCCGCTGGGCCAGGCCGCGCAGAAGAAGATCTCGTACGCGAACCCGTGGGACCAGCAGCAGACCATCCTGCTTCGCTCCAGCGCACCGGCGTTGCTGAAGCCTCGCGACCCTGTATTGCAGATCCCAGGGAACGGACAAGTGTTTCTGCGCCTGGGGTTCACGCCTGTGGAGCACAAGACGCGCGAGAACATGTATCTGTTTATTAACGACAGACAAACGGATCAGAACGAAGAGTGCCTGCTCTTCCAAGTGACGTACGAGTGAGTGAAAATGAACATGAGACTGAAATGAATGATCATTTTGTCATGCCATCTCTCCTCCATTACCAGCAAGGTGACGAAATCAACAAATCCACTCTTCCTCCCTATAAACGCTGACGGTAGTCCATACTAAAAACAAATCTAGGTGTTGATCAGCTTCTCCGCCATGGAGAGCTGTGCCTGCGTGAGACCCGAGAGGTACGACACCATGAGTAGGTCCTGGAGCCCGCTCGAGAAGATCTGGTCGAACTGGTCCGGTCGGATCGCTGGGATCGACGCGAGCGCGTCGGCAATCTCGCGACCGACCTTGGCGTCCGCTGGGAGCTTGCCCTCGACCACGTCGCCCACGTACGCGCCGGCGTTCTCGAGGCACTGGTAAAGGCGCGCGATCGAGTTCTCGAGCGCCGCGAGCTCCGTAGGGAGCGACGCGCTCTCGGCAGCGTCCTTTGGCGCCATGGCGCTCACTGTTCCATAGAGAAAATATCACAACGTCAGCATCCAGAATACACCCATGCAGTCTGATACTGACACAAACGTAACACGATAGATCGTTATGAATACGTACAGGCGATGGCTTCTGGCTCCGAGACCTTCTGAGTCACCTGGATCTGCTTGAACTGGTTCACGAGCGCCGACTCGGCGGCCTCGAGCGGCGTACTCACGAACGCCGACACCTGCAGCTGATCCGTGGTCAAGCTCGTGTCGATCACCAGGTGCACGGGCATCTCCGAGACCGAGCCGTAGAACTCGTGGATGAGGCACGAGTGCTCATCGACAAGCGACGTGGTCACCGACATGCCCTCGGCCGTGGTCGCGTACCAGCCCACGACGATCTCGTTCTCGTTCACACGCTGGTGGAGCTCGTACATCTGCGTGTGGAAGTCCTTGCCGACCGCGACCTCGTCGCCGTTCTCCAGGTGCGGCACGGCGAACGAGTTGGTGATCTCGGCGACGCCGTTCTCGACGCGGCCGAGCAGCGTGCCGATGACGCGGTCCTGCTCCTCCGAGCGGCGCAGCGCGCGGTCCAGGATCTGGAAGATCACCACCGGGTGCACCTTCACCTCGATCACGGCCTCCGTGGCCAGCACCAGTTCGTTCACAGCCATGATGATTGTCTCTTGCGTGTGTTGCGTTCAGACGCGTTCAGCTAATACGCGTCGCCTATTGCTTTTTGCTTTTCTCGTTCCCCCTCATGTGACCAGGATGGATTGGATTGGATGGAGCTCCAGGTGTAAATAGATTCAACCAATCAAAGCACGCTAAATCATTTTTCGTCCAATAGTAGTCAGTATTGCAAATGAAACAGTTTAATTTTAACCAATAAAAAGTGACATGAAGTGATGATAGGCGAGAGTGTTGGATTTTGGAGCACTGACAAAGGACACTCTTGGAAGCATGAAGATGGTGGCGATGATAATGATCTCGCGAGCGAATGGACGTGTTGCAGCTCGCCGTGCGCTCCAACAAGCGCGATGCATCGGCACCGTTAGCAGCGACACTGGTGTGCAGCTCCCATTGTCCTTTGGCGCTGCTGCGCTGGTGTCGCGATGGAGCCAACAGCAGCAGCAGCAGCGATCGCACAGCCGTACATCAATGCTCACTACTGCAGTCGCCGCGGCTGCGATGGGCATGGGCCTCGCGGCGGCATCGCCAACCACTGCTCCTGCCAGCTGCGAAGCCACCCCTGCCGAGGGTGGCTACACGGTGAACCCGATCCAGAACGTGACTGCGCTGCTGCGTCTCTACGAGGAGATCGACAAGAACATGGAGGTGCTCACGAACCGCATGCTCGCCGACCTCAAGCAGCGCGTGGAGAAGGAGAAGAAGGAGAACAACGGCAGCATCAAGCTCTCACCCGAGCAGCTCGCGCTGCACATGAGCATCGAGTTCGAGACGACGCTCGAGAGAGTGCAGGACGCCGTGTTCCGCAACAACTACGTCAAGAAGGAGCACGTGACCGAGGCCATGCAGCGCTTGATCAGCAGCGAGCTCCCGGGCGGTGGCAAGGACGGCAAGATCACGCCCGCCGAGGCCGAGGCGATCAGCAACTTCGTCAGCAAACTCGGCCGCATGCGCTGGAAAGTCACGGGCTCGCGCCAGCCACTCATTCCGACCCACCAGAAAGCTGTACGTGTGTATACTTGTTTGTTTGCTTGCTTGTTTGCTTGTGTGCGATGTTGTTTGTATTGACTTGTGCACTTGTTGAAATGATTGTGCTTGGTTGTTTGTTATGAAGTTGGTCAAGGACGACAAGCCCAGCGTGGAGCTCGCTGTGGTGCTCAAGGTCATGGAGGAGCTCATTCCGTCGCTGACGGTTGAGATGGAGGCGATCGCCAAGAAACTGCTCAAGAGCGGCCTGCAAGAGACCGAGCGCCGCGCGCAGATCTCGCAAGAGTACATCAAGCGCTCGGGGGAGCTCACGGCGCAGATCTGCGCCAAGTACAAGATCGATCTGCGCGAGTTCCAGCAAGCGCTCATCTTCTACCACGACGACGCGGACTTTGAGCAAGCGCTTGCACGGTTGTCCACCGAGCAACAGCAAAAGTAAGTGGACTGGATGGTTGGGTTGTTTTGTGCATTGCTTGTGCGAGCACTTGTTTTTATTGGGTTGTATGGATGCGTTGATGCTGGCGTTGTGATCTACTGTTACATTGCGTGTTATCATACTTGTGTTGCTTGCTTGTTTGCTTGCCTTGTGTTGTGGAACAAACTCTTCATCTTACTAACGTTACTGCTACTGCTGCTATTTTGTGTTTCCTATGCTACTCCTTGCTTGCTTGTTTGTTTCTCTCTTGTTAGGTTTGCGGATCTGGGTTTATAAGCCGAAGGGCTCACATGCAAGCGAACAAGCAAGCTCGCTCTTCCACCCGACTACTGATTCGATCTCTTGCAATATAAGCCACGTGATGACTCTCGTCCACTTTTCTCCTCATTGTATCATCGACGCGCTTGCTGTTGTTCTCTCTGTGTCTCACTGTGTGTGTCCTTCGCTTCCTTCGACGACGACGAAGCCTGAAGCTGCTTGAGCTTTAGAAGCGTCTGCGCGCGGAGAGGTGGTGCGCCTCCTTCTGCGCAGCGAGCACGCGGCCGAAGACAGACGCAGCGCTGCGTCGCGAGCCCGTGATTGCAGCCGAATTGGCAGCAGCGACTCTGCACGAGGAGATCGAGGCAATAGAGGGCAAGGCGTTGCTGCTCGAGCGGTTGTTGTGCGTGAGTGGGCGTCGGAGATGCGCGATCGCGGCCATCTGGGTGCGTCTCGTCATGAGGAAGTCCCAGAGCTTGCACACCTTGCACTCGCTGGTATTCGCCCCGGAAGAAGTGGTGATTGCTGGCGGTGGGCACTGGTGCTTCTCGTACGTTTGCATCAAACGGCGTGTCGAGTGGCAGAGTGAGCTCCCGCAGGCGTCCCCTGCGCGGCAGTGCTGCACGTGCTCCATGCCGCGCTGGAGCGAGACGAGCTTGGCTTCCCACTGCTTGCGGAGTGCGAATGCGCTGCTGGAAGGATCAGCCACCGAGCCACTGCGCGGACGTTGCTGCTGCTGCTGGTGGTGCTGGTGCTGATTGTGATGCTGTTGCTGGCGTTGCTGCTGCTGGGTCTCCGATTCATTATTCTGGTTGCGTGGGGTGGTGGAAATAGGAATCGGGGACGTCGCTGGCATTGGGGTCTCAAAATCAAGAATGAGCACCAGACAGACAGGCACTTGCAATCTGCAAATCAACCTATTGATACACTCAATAGAACAGCGAGCACACACGCGAAGGCAAAGCAATGCGCAATCCCAAAGAGAAGGAACTGGGGAGGGAATAGAAAAGGGGGCGAGGGGCTTGGTGGGTGGGCTTCGAGAACAACAAGCGCGCACTCGTTGGAGCAAAGCACACAGACACACAGAGCGAGCGAGCGAGCGACATGCCTTCCGTCTCATGATGATGTGGATCGGAGCATTCGTTCTTCCGACCAGGAGCGCCAGGAGACGCGAGCGCTCCTGACAGCAAGAATATTCGCAGAAAAAGAGACATGGTGCGCGTCACTGACGCTGGAGGAGAGCTGATAATCTGTATAAAAGGATATATACGTATAATACATACAGCACACTTGTGTCAATGTTGACAAACATTTTCATGATGCACTCTGAGATATGATACCTTGTAAATGTGTTTGATCAGTTTATATCGTATTTGAGAGGGATCGAAGTTGCGTGAACCACAAAGTTCGCAGCGAATGTGTGTGACGTCCAAGTGCGTCACAGCAAATGTACTACGGTTGCCTGCATTAAGTACGATTTGGACCTCCTTTGGTGGTACAGCTCGGTTTCTTCTCCAACTCAGACCTCGCTTTTGGTCGCGATTCTAAATGCCACTAAAGAGAGGCTGTTTAAACAGCACGATACTTGTTGTCTGTATAGTTTTGGGCAGTAAATGACAAATACCTCCCCGCTTGCGCAACCCCTTGAGAGATGAGGATGGGAACCAGAAATGCAGAGAAAAGGAGCCAGCAGCCAGTTCTGCAGACGAATGGGATCAGAGGGCGGATGCGCGCGAGCCGCGGGCTTTTTCTTCTCGGCCCCTGGCAGAGAACAGCGCGGTGCACGTGGCCCACAAGCTGCCAGCAGCAGCTCACTCTCGGTCTTCAAGCGGCTGTAGCAGGTGCAGCAGCAGAACTTGGGTGACGTCCGCAAAACAGATCGACGATGCCGTTCCCGTTTCTTTCTGGAACGCGACTTCGAGAACACCCAGCGCGGCAGACTGACTGACACGTCAGGGGGTGCAACCGCAGAGAACGATCCACGTGGACGAACGAATGGGAAAGCAAACAGCCGGTAGATGGACAGAGCCCCGGAGGTCCATGTGAAGACGTGACGGACGTGCACGACGAGAAGAAATTTCCATCGACTGACAGCAGGTCTGGCACGAGCGAGCGAGAACGCAGCGAGTCGTTTTGGGTGTTATGGGTGGCGCATTGATTGATTGTCTGATGCTTTAGGCGAGCAGAACAGATACGAGAGCGACAGGGAGGAGGCAGAACGCCACTTGCTTGCTGCAGGCCACGAGAAGAATGTTCCCATGGGCTGTTGAGCGGCATGAACGTGAGCATCAATTGGAAGGAGCTGTGAGCACGAGCACAGTATACGCAGTGGAGCATTAGGACGCAGTGGTGAAGAGGTGCTCTTGTGTAAAGAGCACTACGTCTCTTCCATAGAGCAACCTGAGGCGAAAGAGAGACTTGAGTGGAAGCCAACAGCAGAACGCGACGGTGAGCGCGCGTGAATCTGAAACCCCACCAGCCCAGGAGCTCATCAAGCGATACTAAGCAGAGAGAGAGAAAGAGAAAGAGAGCGCGCTGTTGCCCAGCCGACAGACCCACGTGCAACCAGTCAGTCTGCCACTAACACGCTCTCTGCTGCTGGACTGAACTGACTTGTCATTCTCTTCATCTCCGCTCCAGGGTCCAAATGCACTCTCACCACGAGATTTCGCTTGCTCTGCGCGTGGCTTTTGGCGACACAATGGAGCAAAGATACACGACGGCATCCCGGATTTGAATGCGGATTTTGCGCCTCGCAATCGACAAATTTCGTTTCCGGAGGCCGATTGTTGAAATGTTGTGAGTAGAGTACCAGGAAATCCCATCGATGAAGCAACGCCTCTGCTTTTTAAAGCGCATTCGCCACAACCGACCCCTCCCCACACACCTGCCGTTTGGTTGGCTTCAATGGTATTCTCAAGGCAGGTCGGAGTCAGCGTACTGCTCTGCTGGGACTAGTCGTGTTGTGCGAAGAAGACATTGAGGAAGCGAAGCACTAAGACTGCTGAAGAACTATTGAAGCTCAGTCCCTCATCCTGGTCGTTCCAGGCGCCATGAACGTACGATAGAGTAGAGAAATGAAATGCATGCATGCAGTCTACCCGGTGTCAACGCCCACGCTTACTGTCATCCATGGATGTACGGAGCTGAAGCACTCAAATGAACAGAATTATCAACGCATATACGGGGAAGTTGTCTTGTGACAAAGGAACGACTCCGACCTTCCGATAATCGGCTAAGTGACTGCCTTGCTGTCATTTGGAGGTCAACTTGTCTATTGTTTGGTCTTCACCACCATCGACCAATTTCATCAAAACACACATTAAATACATGAAGAGGAATAATGCACGAGGAGTCTCAATCAATGAGAACAGCGAAGTGCTTTCTAAGCCATCGACTCGGTGTCCTTCACTTTCGGCGCACTCGCTTGGTATTGCTGTTGCTGGAAGTCCTGCTCTTGCTCCAGAGACGGGTGGTGCATTTCCACCATCAGCTTGTAGAGCCCGCCGCCGGCCACGCCGCCCAGCAACGGCGCCACGAGCGGGATCCAGAAGTAGTAGTCGCGCGTCGTGAACACCTTGGAGCCCCAGCCCGCCAGGCTCGTGAACAGC